>VDFB02177000.1:18293-37487 GCA_007258455.2 Sequoia sempervirens
ATTTCATTCAATATGAAGGTTATGATGTGTAAATGAGTGACATAAATCAAAATTAACCCAAATACCAATAAAAAGGAAATTTTTAAGAGGGTCAAATGTTGTGTACTTGTTGCAATTTTTTTTTTTCGAGCCTCACCGAGGACTCATTCACCCTATGGTGAATGGGTCCTAGCTCTAGGGCTCTAGAAAATCTATTTTTGGATTTTTTTCTTCAATGTTTGCACTCCCAAATCCTACTTTGGCACTGTTGGAAAGCCATAAATAAATCATGTAGCTTAGTTTTTGTGATTTGACAACTTTTGCAAATTTTCTCTCCAAATGATCTTCAACCTAAAACCTACAATCACACATCAAAGGAGAGAAAAATGTTGTTTCTTATGGAATAGGGGTTTTCCTTGGTCAAACCTTTTTTTGGTTATCAAACCTTGTAATGAAACAATGCATAAAATGAATGATGAATGAACAAATAATGTCACAACTCACCACATCTTAGTCGAAACCTTAGAATGTAGACCTGAAATCTAGAATGAAGTGGCCTCAATGAATGTAGATTTTGATCACAATACTTGATTAGAAATAATGCCTTGAAAATGCTTGATAGATTTTCAATGCTACATCAACACATTAGCTCAACAACATGCATGGTGCACTAAATATTTGACATGATGAAATGGATCTTGATTGTTGCAATATTCCATCTAAAAATATGCCCTTTAATGCTTTAGAAATGCTCTTGAATGCTCTTAATCTCATAAAATTGGTATTAGGATTCTTGTATAAAAATTATAGATTGCTTGAAATCTTCTAGGTGAAACTAAGTGAAATAGCCTTGTATTTATACATATCTTCCTTACCGCCAATCTCAAAATCAAATATCGCATGTCGACATCAAATCTAGATTCAGGAAACCATTTAAAATGCCACCAAAAACATATTTCAAAGAGGGGTCCTAGGCCTATGTGAGGACCCATTCTGGCTAATGGGTCCTAGCTCACTTAGCTAGGACACACTTCCAAAAATGTGAAAGGTCATGTGAAAATAGGATCCTAGGACTTAGTGAGGACCCATTCGTCATGTGGTGAATGGGTCCTAGGTCACTAACCTAGGACACACACCTTCAAAAATTAAGTTTTGTGTAATGACATTTAAGAATGCCAAATTTTTATCCTTTAAAATTTGCAAATAATTAGGCTTGGATTTAAATTAAAGGGTCCAATTAAGGAAAATTAACCTCAATTAAATAATAAAGCCCTAGATTAGTGTGAAAATGTAAAGATACAGTTTACAACACCCAAAATAAGGCACAATTAAGTCCATTTTATTAAAAGGGGCCCAAAACTTGATGTGAATGTGTAAAAAACATTACAACACTAAATCAAGGCAAGATTAAGCTCATTTATTATTAATCTCAAACTAAGGAAAAAGGGATACTTTTTCCATTACTGCAATATATACATACATATATATATATATATGATTATATAAGTATATATATTAATATATATGTGTACACACACAAACACATATATATTAATATATATACTATATATATTAATATATATACTATATATATACGTAATTCCATTTTAATATCTTTATAAAACACTCAAACATACAATACCATCGATCGTCATATACACATGGAATGCATATATATATACATATATATGTCACTTAGTCCAATCGGTACTCCCATGCATATGGATGACCCATCCATGAATATGCGTAGGTACGTCTACCTACGTATACTCAAGCATGTACTTACTCACATGTATGAGTTTACCAAAGACACGTACATATATACATTAAATGCATATACCTCATCGGTATACAAGTAAATACTCAAGGAAGGACTTGAACACAACTTCAAGACTTCATCACATCCCTCATTCCAAACGATCATAATACAAGATTGCAATTCAATAAAAAAATTCATAATTAAAACAAAATACACTTATCCTTACTCGAACTAACTTGAATTAATGAAGACCAACTAGGGTGTGAGTGTGTGAAAGCTTAGTAAGGTCGAATTTAAAGGTTAATAGACCAAGTTCTTCTCCTGAGTGATACTTCCCCTCTCGTCCAGAGGCTTGATCTTGTTCTTACATTTAGCTTAGTTCACAATAACAATAGTTAGTTGAAACAATGCACCATATACCTCACATACATGTCATATTCACATTACATATTTCATATACTGAATCATAAAGCATTTAATTGAATCAAACATTCATTCAACATATTTCCATTATAATTCATAAATAAAACACATTCACATTTATTGAAGCAATTTACCAAACTAGGTAATAGTAAATAGATATTAACACACGGGGTGTAACAAATTTTCTCTTCCTTGACTTTTCTTTAGACTTCTTTATGTGTAATATCTTGTAATGTATTTTTTTTCCTTCTATACCAAAGCTTCATCAAATTTTTTTTCACTTTGATATTTATTGTTCCCAAATATTCTAACCAAGCATGACCAAGAATAATATCCAACCCATTCATATCCAAAGCATGAAAGTTTGAATACAAAACATACTTATCCATAGAGAGCTTTAAATAATCAAAAATTTCAATATATCCATACCTAATATTTGATTGTCCTTAATGTTATTTTCTTGTGCATGTAGCTTTTTGGATAATTCCATCTTGATGAATTTATACTTGTTGTTAGGGTTTATAGGGAAAATAACCTTTTTTGTTTGAATGCACCCATGAAATTGAAGGATTCAATCTTTCTTCCTTGGAGCTAAAGAGAATGTACCAGTATCATCTCCTCATTCTTTTAAGTTTTCTCCTTCTCCTTCTAATTCTCCATCTTATTTTTCATCTTCCTGCTCATCTTCTTCCTCACCTTCTTCCATTTGATCTTTATTTTCTTCCTCCTCTTCTTCCTTTTCCTTATTTTCCTCCTCCTCTTCTTCTTCATTTTCCTCCTCTTCTTTATTTTATCAACCCTCTTCTCTTTTTATTCCTCCTCTTCTTCCTCTTCTTATTTATTTTCTTCATCCTCTTCTTCTTTTGGAGTGTGTCTATCTATGAAAGCTTGTTCTAGTTCATCCAAAAAAGAAATATCCCCATCCAATGGTTCATACCATTGTCTAGCTTCACCTCTCAAACAACAATGAAAGTATGTTCTCCATGTAATAGATTTTCCATGAGATATTTTATATTTTTACCACCATTCTAATGTATCTCCATTTCCATTAAAATTAATAATCTTCATTGAAACTAGTGATTAAGAAAAACTGCTTTCAATAAATAACCATTCTTGTGAGATTTGCTAACTAGCCTACCCCAAGATACTAATGACTAAAGGAAAGAAAAACCAGAAATATGAGAAAGAATAAACTGTATTCCTCTCAAGAATGCAAAGCTATATTCACCTTGAGAATTGAGATTACAAAGGAAATGCCTTGGTTATATAGGCCAAGGGGAGAGATAGATGCAGCCAGATTATGGCAAGTGTTGTCATCCTATGAGGTGTGACAACTCATGTCATTAAAGCTCAACCACCTTATCCCTATTTAAAGTTAAGCTAGTGTGAAGAGGACTTAAGTGGAGAACTAGCTAGGAAATGAACTAGTTAGATAAAGTACCCCTTTCTCACTAACACTCCCCCTTAAGTGCAACTTAGGGAGAAGTATACAATACAAAGATGCACCCTGACTACTAGGCATGATGAGGTACCTAAGTACATAATAACCTCTCAATGATAAAAGAAGGAGAAAACCCAGTGGGAAAAAAATTCCTTCTATGAGAGGTTGAATGAAGTAGGTCTAAGTTTCCCCTTTGAAGAGATTTCTCTCACCCCCAATAGAGACCAAAGATGAACATACTTGCTCTTAGTGAAGGGTTCGGTGAAGATATTTGTAACCTGATCTGCTATAGGACAATAGTGCAAATCAATGACCTACTCTTGAATCAACTCTCAGAGAAAATGCATATGGATATCAATGTGTTTGGTTCATTGATGATGGACCAAATTCTTCGAGATTTGGATGGCACTCTAGTTGTCACAATAGATGATTGAGTGATTTTGAAAGGTGATACCGAGTTCAATGAGGATATTTTGAAGCCAAATAGCCTCAATGGCAGCATTGACAACCCCCCGATAGTAAGCCTCAATTGAAGAAAGAGAAATAGCATGTTTCTTCTTTATCTGCCAACAAATGGGACCAGAACCATAGTGAAAACAGTAGCCAGAGGTGGACTTGTGATCATCAATATCACCAACCCAATTAGAATCTATGTATCCAAGTAAGTCTAAACTTGTGCCTGCTACATAGTGAATCCCATATCGATGAGTGCCCTAGATGTAGTGCAAGATCCATTAGGAAAACTTCCAATGAAGCTCATGTGGTTCCATCATGAAGAGTGAAACAATGCCAACTACAAAGGAAATATCGGGGTGAGTATGAGTCAAGTAGATGAGGCTACCAACAAGTTGACGATACAAAGTAGCATCAACTAGTGGTGTGGAACATTTTTCCTCAACCTTAACTCTAGATAGAAAGGGAGTCGGTGTAGGCTTACAATCAACCATATGAAAACATGACAAAAGATCAAAAGCATACTTGGGTTGTGCAAGTGAGATCCTGAAAGAGGTTTGTGTGATCTCAATCCTGGGAAAGTAGTGCAAAAGGCCCAATTTAGTCATGGAAAATATGTCATGCAAAGCAGTCTTGACAGTTGAGATGATGGATGAAGTGCTCCCAGTGACAATCAAGTCATCAACATAGAGATCCAAGTAGAGAAGAGCATCCTCTTGTCACAAGATGTAGACATTCGAATCTGAGTGACATTTGGAGAACCCAATGGAGAGAAGAAATGAGTCCATTTTGGCATACCAAGCTCGTGGAGCTTATTTGAGGCCATAGAGAGACTTCCTTAGTTTGCAAACCAAGGAAGAATCTTGAATGAATCCTTGTGGTTGCTCCATATAAATTTATTTATGTAGATGTCCATGAAGAAATGTACTCTTTAAATCAATTTGATGTACAACCCAACCATGAGCTGCAAAAATAACAAGTAGCAAGTGAATGGAGTTCATTTTGGAAACAAGGGCAAAGGTCTCAGTGTAGTCAATACTAGGTACTTGAGAGAAACCTTTCGCCTCAAGTCGTGCTTTATACTTGTCAACTGAGCCATTTGCTACAAATTTGGTTTGATAGATCCACTTACACCAAACCAATTTTCTTCCCTTAGAAAGTGGAACAAGATCCCATGTTTTGTTTTGCATTAAAGAGTTGTACTCTTCCTCCATTGTAAAATACCACTTAGCAATGCCAGATGCTTCATGAAATTATTGTGGATCTGAAGCTGTGGCGATGTAGGAATGTGGAATGTCATGATGTTGTGATCAAGTCCTCCTTGTATTTGAAGGAGATCCCCAACAAGAGAAACTGTAGACTCAAGTGTTTGTCGAGCCCAATGAGGCATGGTAGGGGATGGAGGAGGAGATTCTAAACTCTCTAGAGAGGAAGATGAAATCTCATGATCAACTTGACAACTAGAGGAAGCTTGAGGAAAATCCTCGATGTCAAAATCCTCTAAATCCACTATGGAGGAAGGAAGAGTAGAGGATGAGCTTGAAGAGATTTCCTCAAATTGCACATTGCACTCAATGAAGAGTTCATGGGTTTCAGGATCCATTAGCTGACATCCTTTGACACCATTAGGGTAATCAACAAATATGCAAGGCCGAATCTAAGGTTCCAAGGCTTTGCGCTTCTCTTAAGTAATATGTGGCCAAGTTGGGGAGCCAAAAAATCTAAAGTGCCCCACAATAGGTTTTCTACCACACCAAGCTTCGAAGGGAGTGATGCCCTTTAATGCCTTATGTGGAACTCTATTTTGGATGTGAGCAACACAATTGATAGCTTTTGCCCAATATGTAGGTGCAAGGGAGCGAGCATGGATCATGCAGCCAACCATCTCTTTCAAGGACCTATTTTTCCTCTTAGCTACACCATTTTGTTGTGGTGTGTAGGCAACATTATGTTGAATATAAATCCATTCAAGAGAACAAAATTGCTCAAATCGATGGTTCACATATTCTTTGCAATTATCAATGTAGAGAATTTTGACACACTTTCCAGATTGCTTCTCAGCATGAGCCTTGAAATCTTGAAATCTATCAAATATTGCTGCTTTGTGTTGAAGAAATTAGATCCATGTATATCTAGAATAGTCATCAATGAAGGTGAGAAAATAACGAGCCTTACTAAAATATAATGATGGAAAAGGACCTGTCGGGTCACTATGAACCAATTCAAGGACTTATAAAGCCCTCCAAGCCTTCCTTTTTTTGAACTTGTCCTCAGGATCTTTTCTCAAGGCACAACCTAAACATACACCATCAAAAAAATTAATTTGAGGAAGATTCATGACCATATTCTATTTGCTGAGTTGCTGAAGATAACGGTAGTTGAGATGGCTAGACCACTCATGCCATAGTTTTCTCATAGAATTTGAATGGGTGAGCAAGGTGGTGGAATGTGAATCAGGTACAAAATGAGAGAAAGCATACACACAAGACTCATGATTGGCCTTACCAACTGCAAGGAGTGTATTATCTTTAAGATTCCTGATGTTGATAAAATCTTGAGTGAATTCAGATTTTCTACCATTCTAAGTGATTTGGTAGACAAAGAGAAGGTTGGATGATAGATTAGGCACGTAGAGGTCATCCTCAAATGTACCATTTCTAGTATCAATTAAACCCTTCCCAATTACATCCACTGGAGAATCATCCCTGATGAGAATGTGGGGTACAAAACAAGGCTCCAATAAAGAAAGCTGTTCTTTAATAGAACCCATGTGATGTGATGCACCAGAGTCAAGAATCCACTCTTTTGAAGAATCAACAATAGCAACAAGTGTAATTGCTTTCCCTTTACCCAATTTTGAAGGAGTAGAGGATTGTTGAGAATTAGAAGATGGCCAATTAATGTTTTTCTTTTTAAGAATATGCTTTAACTCATCAATCTGCTTCTTATGACAAGAATGTTCCTCATGACTAGGTTTTTTACAATAGCTATAAGTTTTCCTTTCCTTCTTTTGAAAATTCCCCTTTGAAGAGGAGGAGTTGGAGTAAACTTTTGTTGTCGAAGATGATTGTGCTTGATCTCTTTGGGACTTCTTCTTGAACTACTTGTGTTTGTTGTCAAGTATCCTTGATTGCTTCTAACCCTTTGGTTGACTAGCCATCAAAGCTTGTTAGTGCGAAGGCTTAAGAAGACCTATTGACAAAAGATTACCTTGGTCTTGCATCAACATTTCGAAAAATGAAGCAAAAGGTGTAGTGAATGTAGATCCCATTGTCAACCTATGAGTGTGAAAGCTAGAAACAAAAGCTGCAAATTCAGGCCCAAGTTTGTTGAGTGTGTTATAGACAAGTTGAATGTCTTTCTTCTCTAAGCCATATGATTTACATTGTGTTGTAAGGTCATTGACCTTTGCTACATAATTTTAGATGTTGTCAAAAGACTTTGGATCAAGACTTATTAGTTCATTGTGAATTCGATAACCACGAACTTCATTAGTTTTTGATTAATGATAAACAAGTTTTGAAGGGTGCCTGAAACCCTGAACAAAAAAGACAGTGGCAGTAAAGATATGACAAATGACTGCCCACCCAAAAGTAACAAAAAAATAGTTGATTAACAGTCCATCAACACACCATCAGTAGTCCAAACCAACCAAAAAACAAAAAATAGAAAGACATGCCACACAACCATTAGAGCAATTCTTTAAGCATTTTAGCCACCTCCAAATCCTTGGCCACTAACCTATCATGCATATCCATGATTTCTTCAACATCACGAGCATGGTCCTTCTTACCTTTCTTTTTTTTGCTCCTAGTACGCACACTCGGCCCAGTAACCAAATCAGTAGAATGCACATCCATCCTAGTTCTCCCCACGAACCAAGTTCTTTGGTCATCAAACATTCCCTTCCCGGCTAGCTCTTTCACCTTCTGATTGAGGAAAACTATACCCTCAACCGAAGCCTCTAACTTCTCCCTGTTGATGTTAATAAGCGTGTCCAAGTCCCTACGAAGATGCTTGTTCTTCCTTTCCAACAAAGTCAATCTCGGACCATAATCATTCTTCAAGGCAACAATCTCATCCACCATACAACCGACATTGGCGTTCAAAGATTTGGTAGGCTAAAAAATAGACACCTGCTCCTTAAGACTATGAAGAGTGGAAATGTTACACCTGGCGATGGTATCATGCTTGTTATGGAGGTCCTGCATCTCTTGAACGAGATATCAACCCCTTCTTTAACTAGACTTGATGCCTAAGAATAATCCATTTCCCCCCAAAACACACCCCTGCCCTGGTGTGACCCAACTGGAGGTTCCTCCCCCTGCATATCCTCAGAAACAAGCTTGGCCTTCCCTCGATCCTTAGAAGTTGACCCCCGAGCAAAGTCTTCAAGATTGACCATCGAATTCCTCTTACCAGCAACAGGGGACCCACCAATACCAGAATTCTCACCATGAATATTCCTTGCCATCTCCTAAATATTAACATCCACCACCTTAGCACAAACCTTAGGCCTCTTACTAGCAGAACCCTCAATGACACCCTTTAAAACCTTCAACTTGCATTTAGCACATAGAGTAGTTTTGGAGGTTGAGGGCTTAACAACACCCATCGAAGGAGTGTAGTACAAATCAGTGGCATAGCCATCAAACCAACCCTCCAACTCCTCTTTTAACTCTTTATCATCTGACTCCTATATTTCTTCAATCCTACATTTCACACTTGCCTTCCCCTTCTTCTTAGAAATAGGAGACTGAGAGGTTCTAATAATGCAATTAGCTTTAATAAAATCAACAATAAGCAGCATTAAACCTTCATGCAAAAAGGGATTCCTAGGGTTTTTTCTGTTATTTGCAATACCCTCTTCTAGAGACATCAACAAGTAAAAAGGGAAAGATACTAGCTTACCATGGTGGAAGTGGTTGAGAAACACAAAGTGATGTCCATAGAGCACCGCATATTTTCCATCAAGAGTGAAGTAACACATCAATGCCACCACAACCTCCCACCAAATAGGTTTAATCTTGGTTCTATCATAGCCCCCACAGTCCAAATGAACCATTTTAGCCCTTTCCCTATCATGGAGGAAATTCTGTCTGGAAGACTGCGAAATGTTCTTGTCCCTGTAGAATTTTCTACCTTCCATAGACAAACCCATGACCTTAGCAATAAACTCTTTGTTAATGGTAGTATCCCTACCAAACATACTCACCATAGAGCCATGCCAAGCGTCAACAAACTCCTTAAAAATCATGGATTTAAAACCAATCAGTCTCTCCATGAAAGGGTAGCACCACCACTCTGCAAGATTTCCCAAACTCTGGCATTGGCTCTAGTTTCCTCACAAGACAATGGCTCCGTTCAACACCTATCTCCACCCATCATCGAATTGTTTGCAAAAAGAGAGCACAATCAGAACAAACCAAGGGCAATAGACATAAAACCACCTAGAAAGTGTGTGAGGCTATCAAGGGTAGTACATAAGAAAATAAGGAAGAAGACTCTTAGACAACTCAGCTGAAGAAGGCCACAATTACCAATGAGCATCAGATGTGCGAAAAGTCTAATCAAGCAACAAACTTCATGATACCCACGTAAACCCAATACCAAGGAGATAGGCATAAAATTAATGAAGTTCATTAATAATAAGTCTCCTTAAATCAATGGGAAGGACATCATCCTCCCCCCACGATCTGGCCGATGACACACCATAATTAGCTAGCCAATTAGTCATTGCATTAGCCTCTCTATAGGCATGATAGATGTAAATTTCATCAAATTCACCATATAAAGAAATGACATCCGAAATAAAATTATTAATAGACCATGAGGGAGGAGACATTTCCTTAAGGCAATTCACAATGTTTAACAAATCACCTTCAATCCAGAGTTTAGAGATCCTCATATCCCTAGCCAATTTGATGCTATGATAGGCAATCACAGCTTCAACAAGACACAAACTTCATCAGTTGTACCATATAGAGTTTTTAATTTGTTCCATGCATCATGTGAATCTTTACATTCTTCAATTTGAAATATTATATCTAGAGAAACTAAACTCCTTAGACAACCAATCTAGCTTATGTATGTTCAAACATCAAGAGTAGTTTTTCCTTATCATTTGTGGGTTCAATTACCTTCTTTTCAACATAAGGTGTGTATCCTAGTTGGATTAAGGTATTCCATGCATTTTGATGCCATGTGTTGTAGTTGTATGGTGTGAGCAATGGAAACTTAAATGTACCCATTGTGAAGGAAAAATAGAGCACAAAGTAGAAGAGATGTTCAAGCACAAAGACAAAAAGAGACCCTCCCTTATTTACTCAATCAAAGAACCCCCCTAAAAAAAAATGGTTTAACATTTTATATTTAGTGCAGTTACAGATTTTTGGATTTCAATGCTTTTACAAATCCTCAAGAAATGAGCATGTGATGAAAGTATATATTTGATACAATTTCATATGAAATAAACAACATCAGTGTGGAGTACACGAAAAATCATGCACTTTCAAAAAAAGAATCAACTTGATCTGAGGTCTTATGCAAAAGTTATGTAGCTTTGAAGTTTGCAAAATGAGAACGGTGAGGTGTCCTCTTTGAGAATTAGCAAATTCTAAAAAAATCGTGCACCAAAATCTAAAACCATCTTCACCAATGCGTAGAGCACAAAAAATTAGCCAAATAAAAAAAATTGCACGAAAAACGGAGCCATGGAACCCGAGTTATGAGCGTTGAAAGTTGACCTTCAAAAATCAACTAAGCAACAAAGAGGGGGTATGATTTTTCAAAAAATTCTGCCAAATTTAGCTAAACTGCCGCCAAAGTTAGCAGTCCACCAAAGTTAGATATCCACCAGCTAGTTTAGAACTCCACCAAATTTAGTGAACCTCCAGATAAAATTAGCAATCTACCAATTTAGTTGTTTGCTAAATTCTCCTCCAAATTTAATGGTCTTAAGATTTTTATATTTTTTGATTAAAAAAATATTAAAATATATTAAAAGTTGTCATATTTTATAAAGTCATCGGCGGACTTTAGACTTTATGTATTTTAGTATTGAAAATATTAAAAAACTATTAAAAATCGACGGATTTTAATTTTTTTTTAACATTTTAAAAAATATTAAAAACTTTATAAAAAGTTTTTTAAATTTTTTTTGTAAAGGCCCAAAGGCCAAAGTGCTTGCCTAGGCGTTGCTACCTATAGGGAGTCGCAGGTACCAAGTACCACCTTTGTGCAAGCTGCCCAGTACTACATACTGTGCAACATAATTTTTTTAAAAAGTTTTTTTGTGTTTTTAAAAAAATTTCCAATGAATTTTTTATTTTCAATTTTTTGTTTTTAATTTTTAATTTTTCTTTTTGTTTTTAACAAATATTTGTAGAAATATATTTTTGCAATTTAAAAAAAATCATAATAAATATTGTTTTAAATATATTTTTTGCAATTTAAAATTAAAAAAAAAATATATATATATATATATATATATATATTTATTTTTCTAAAAGACAATTTTTTTAATTTAAAATAAAATATATTATTTTTATACTGATTTGTTCATGGGGCCTAATGGCTCCCTCGATAATTTTTTTTTTCCTTACCTAAGAAATTTGTCCAAAATTGACGTTTTGACAATCGATTTTATGGTTTTTGAGCCTTCTAAACATGATGGCAGGGTTGTATTTGACCCAAAATGCTTCAAAATTAATGTAGGAGCATCACCTAAATGTTGTTCTTGAAGGTTCAAGAAACCTAGTTGATGTTTTAAGGACTATTTTGTTCTGTGAGTCCTAGTTGTATGTCAAAAGAAGACCAAAAAATGGTCTTAGAAAACCATATATATAATGTTTTGTATTGTTTTCTAGCCTAGGTTTGGTATAGGGTTAAAAGTTGCAAAAAAAGAGCATAAATGGCAAATTTAATGGCATAGCTATTAGGGTTATTGGGAAAAAGGTCATATCCTCGATGGTAACTATTTTTTGTAAGTTCCTCCACGTTGAATCAAGAAAAAAACATTGTCCAAGGACTAGTGGGAGCAAGATTTCCTCATATACCCTGTTTTTATCAATTTTTATGATAATTTTCTAAAAAAATCAGCAAAGAACAGATTGGTACGACCTTGTATGACATAGTTTCAGGTTTGTGATTGCGTGGGAGAATAATGGTATGTCTTAAAGTTCAAATGCAATTTGTTTGAGGTGATTTCATTAAGTTTTGCTCAAGTTATAATCAAAATAGTGCTTGTTGCTTTGTATGAGTTATTTAGGACTGTTTGTTGGAAATCTCAGTTTATGAATAGAGCAGCGAACACTGTTTTTATCATAACTTGAGCAAAACTCAATGAAACCACCTCAAACAAATTGCATTTGAACCTTAAGACATACCATTAAAAAGAATGGTCTGTGAGACCATACTTATAACCTTCTCCAAGCCTCTTAATCCTTGAAAATAAGCTATTCATTTATAAAATAATATATACCAATAAAACTCAAGGTTGTGAATTCTTTAAAACTTAAAAACAAATTAATAAACTAAATTACTAAAACAAATTGAGTAAAATAATCTAAGAAATCTAATTCTATATAATTTCCTTGAAATTGAAGGCATCCTTCCTTGCTTAAGTGTCAAGAGACATGGTCTGGGTACATAGAACCAAATACCAAAGTCTAAACCCTAATAAACTAAGTAACCTGAAAAGCTTTGTTTTTCCTTATGTGGTGGGCCACACGTTTGACAGACTAACCCTACATTCAATTACCAAAAAAAAAGGTCCATATAGTCCAAACTCCATGTGGACAACAAACCACCTTTCCAAGTGGCCACGAGGTTGCCACTAGAGACCCCTTTGCTGGTCAATTTTTGTACTAGCCATTTATAATTGCAAAGGAAATTTTAAACACATAAATAATTTAAAAGAAAAAGTAAAAACTCTCAATAACCCACGTGGGCCATGCAGGAACAATTCTCACGTTCCTTATACTTAGCCATAAACAGCGAAAATTTTGTCTATAAACGGACAAATTATCTTCTTTTAAAGCTAAACAAAAGGACCACTTTTAGTGGACTACTCTATTACTTATTCCACGAAGGTTTATGATGGATTTCCAAATGAAAAAAGCAAAGAAGATAAGGAGTTGCAGTAGTTGTTCCCTAATGAGTGGTGGGTGTTAAGCAACAAGTCTTGGTTATATAATCAAAAGTCTTTCTTGCCGGAGTGACTTGCACATGGAGGGAGCAGTATTATTGTATTCCTTGGACATTTAGGCATGGCAAACAATTCTTTGTGCCCTACTAACCATATGCCAACTCAACACATTAGGAAACATAATCACCATTTCATTTTTTAATCATTATTTATTGTTTATTGTTACTTTGTCTTTATTTTTAAAAGCATACATTCAAAGAGTATGAATAATCATCCTGAAACATGCACTTAATTCCCCACCTCTTCATATAAAAAAGACCAAAGCATTTTGCTCTCCTTCATCCCCTCTTCCATATTCATTTTAATATTATGTATTGTTTCTTTAGTTGAAAACAAAAGAGATAAATAGAGAAATGCATGCTAGCAAAGGCCAAAGATTTTGAACCAATATAATTCTTTCATGTATAATTTTAAAACTTATTTGCTTCACATTTCATAAATGGTGTAATAATATTTATGTTATTAAGTGTTATTTGTAATTTGTTAAATATATATTATAAAGTAAGACATTTTTTCCATGTGCAAAGATAATTAATATGTTTTTACAATAATGTAAACATTAGGAATGTAAGGTGGATAATATTTAATCTTAACATTATTCTACGTGTTGTATGTCTTGTAAGAACAAAAGGGAAAACCAGCTTAGTGAACTAGTTGCTAAGGGCATAAACATCCATATCCACACTACATCAACTAAACTCATTTATGCTCATAGGCTTCATCAAAGCATCTACAACAACCACCAAGATGATCACCATCTCAACCAAAAAACATTCATCCTCCGTCATGTATCATGAATAAAGTGAAACAACTTCATCCACACGTGAAAGTTAAGATCCCTAGTCAAGCTATTGAAACACCAATTATTATACAAAAAGTTCATTATATCCTACTTCAAATTAATGTCTAAACACAAACACTATCACAAAATAAAAGCTACTTGAGTAACCATCACATAATCTACCTTTGTAGACAAAGCAATGACCGCAACATGTAACTCACCATCTAACTAATCACATCACAAAATAGGATAAACAAGTTCCCAAAAGAAGGATTTATATTGTCCACATATCTATCCTAATCTACAACCACAAGTCCCTGTATATCCATTATCTTGCACAAGTTTTTCTTCCCTAGTAGAAAACACACAAACATGCAAAAACCCTTAAGAGCCTTGATATTGTAGTCATATTGCACATATACCTCCCTAAGATTCCTACTATTTAAGAAATGTGTAGTCTAGTGTTGACCATAGTATTCAAAATTCCATCAATAACACTTACATATTGACATATGTCATTTATTGACACCAATAAGTGCTCTAACTATGACAAGATGACCCCCTTCTAGATTCCCATATAGAAAAAATCCATCTCAACATCAAATTGTTCAACCCCAAGGTCAAACACAACAACTACAATAACTCAAAGAACCTAAAGAGATTAAATCTTCTCAAACTAAAATAAGATCAAACAATCATTCATTCTCACAATAGGGAATAAGCCCAAAGCCATTAGCTATCCCTTGTACTCCTCAAACTAGTCCTTAGAATGGATTCCATAGCTCAAGAACCATACAAAAGTAGTTAAAGGCAAGTTGACACTATAGTTCAAGGTTTGTTCACTTGAGAAGACAAAATGTGCAAACATGATGCATTTAAATAATATGTGATAAAAACCTATTAGATCATTCTCTACCAAGTGGAATTCCTTCAAAGTGGGGTATGAAATTGTTCTTCTCATTATGCACTCTAACTCACATCAAATCTCTCTAAGAAATCTCCTCAATAGGTTCTTGTTGAACCCATGTCTAGTTCCATGTGTAGGCTTCTTGGTCTTTCCATTGCAACCATGTTAAGAGACTTATCATTCCAACACTCAATCTTTAATATCCATGAGTTCTTCATCATCACTCAAATTACCAATCAACAAGAAAGCTCTCATTATATAATACAAGAGATTCGTATTCAACATCATGATTTATATCTTTATAGTAGAAGAGCACATGTCTCCAACAATAGATATACTAACAAGAATCTATACCATGCCAAAAATCTCATGATGTTATGATTTATATCTTCACATAGCAGGTCATCTATCTCCAATCAATAGATCTATTGCATCCATATCAAGCCAAAAATCCCATTGGAAGTGTTTTAGGGCTATCCATGACACAATGACACATTAGTATCAAAAATCTCATTGAACGTGATCTAGAGCTACCCATGGCATCATGATAAACTTGTGATAAATTCTCAAGCACAACCATGTCATGCCAAAACTCTAACTGTGTAGATAAGGTATTCTCACAACATCATGATTAAACATACATTTGAATTTTTAAGATCACCCATAGAGACGGTTAGTAACATTATGCAATCTCCTTCGATTCCTGGGAGGATTCATGTTATGAAGCTATTGGCAACACCATTGGCCGCTTTTTGATGGTGGACTCTATGACTTGAGAGCTTGGGCATACTATGGTAGCTCATATTTTAGTTGATTTGGACATCTCCAAACCTCTCCATGGTGATGTAGTCTTATTGGTGGAGGATAGACCTTGGAAGTAGCTCCTAGACTATGAGGGCCTCCCTTTTTAGTGTAGGAGATGTTTCTCTATGGGCCATTTGGCCTTTGGTTGCCCTCATGCCCACCGCAAGGATGCTACTACCTGGTGGAAGGATGCTCTCTCAGATCATCTCACCTGGCCCTCCCTCCTTTGGAAGGTTCTCGAGGATGACCCTGCATCGAGTCTTCATGGGAGTCTCCGTGGTCCCCGCCTCGATCCTCTTCCCGCTATCCTTTATGGAACTCACTGCTGTCTCAAATCATACCGCTTAGGCTGAACCTCACCGCTTCTCCTCGCTGATCGCCTTCTAATTAGTCCTTCTCGCCATCCCTCATGTCCTCCTCTTCATAAGTCATCTCCTCAGGCTATGCGGGTGGCTCCTTTCCCTCAGCTATTAGGATCCACTTCTCATTATTCCTCACTCAACACTTCACTCCTAAGTCTTCCGGTCTCTGTGCTAAGAAAGAAGAGGGGACTCCCTCGAATTGTCGCATCTTCGCAGCCTAGGGTTAAGAGTCAGATTAGTCCCCTTAGATTCTAGGGTTGTCTAGTCCTAATCTGTGGTTCAACAACTGGTTGTCAGTTGTTTCTATGTGTTGTTTTTCCTCTTTTCCTAGTTCATTCCTAGTTTGAACTAGCTTCTTTTTGGGTCATCTTGAGGGCTCTTTTGTGTAAAGGGTACAACACCTTGTAAATGCTGCTTACTTTATCAAAAACATATTCAAAGAAATCAATCATAGCACCAAAATATCCCAAAAGGAAAAGAGAAAAATGCCATCTCTAAACCAAGAAGAAAAATCTATCAAAGTTAGCTATGCCTCTACACAAAAAATCCATTAATAGTGATTTGGAGCATAACATGTTAGCATAATCCACATCCCTCATAATGTTGATAAAGATGGGTAAAACTACTACAAATGAAAGCTCAAGATAGTGAACAAATCTAATTTACTATTTAAAGTAACATGCGATTAACAATTTAAATATCATGGAGATATGTATAGCAAATATAATCAGTACTAAAATTAGAAAGCATATAAAATAAAACTCATAACACCATATGTATGTGGAGAAACCCACTAAAAAAATCAAGCATCAAAGAGAAGACAATCTTGTATTAATACAATACAATGCACCCAACTTTCTCCCTTTGATTTGACAATATTTTGGTTGTGTAAGAGTGCTCACCTGCAAAAAACCCATAGTACAACCATCTAAGGCATTGAATTTATATAGAATTGGAGAGAGAAAACCATAAGTGGTTTCCCAAAACTAAAACCCTCAAAATTGATGGTATAGAAAAAATATAATTGCCTTAATGATGAAATTCATCAATGCCCTCAAGAATAATGAAATATTGATTGTAGCACCTTTGACCAATGACTTCCATGACATACATCTCCAAAGATAGTACCCCATTTCCAAGGCTACAACTCATGTAGGACCCATCTATCATAACAAAGATGCTCCACTCTTTCTCTAGCACCTAGGAATGATAATGTAGTGTAAATATATTCAAATCACTTTGTAACCACCATTGTCATAAGTAGCCTACCCCTTAATATGTAATCCTCCTTATTTAATACCATTACAACCAATATTCAAGTTAATGGAGATAAAATAATTAATATATAATTCACTCAATCACCCCCTAGACATCCAGATACCCATCCCCAAGACATCGGGGACACATGAAGTACAAAGGATTTTCATGACTAATATCACCTTAAAATCCTAACACAAAATACTATGAGGACCATTTGTCTCTAATTGATAAATCACCTCTCAACCATTGTCACTACCAAAACTCCTAATAAAAGTGATCTAGTGCTTCCCATGGTAGGATAGTACTTTCCATCAAAAGCCCCAGATCATTAATTAAGGTCTTTCTATGATGAAAGCTTGAAAAAAAAATCAATGTAACTTAAGGTATAATTGTGGCAATACCTTGAAAACTCTGCTCCAAGTCACTTTAGGTATCATTAAGAAAACACCTTGTTGTTTATTCTTCCTAGAATCATGAGGTATCATCATGGTGATTTGTGAGGTCTCCTCAAGCATTCAGGTGTCACTAGGGGTCTCCCTAGCTCTAAAGACGCCAACTAGGCAACACCTAACTTAGGTATCTCATCATTGATACTTTTAGGAACCATAACTTTCTCATACAAACTTGAATTTAGGCTTCTTATTTTTTAATTATATTTTTCAAAACATGAATCCAAATCTACAATATAAACTCTTCAAGGGTTATCACCATGGTGATAACTCCTCTCCTTTATTGCTATGCTTAAAGTCCATGCCTCCAATGTGTCATGCTAGCAACAACTTAAAGCAAAATTATTGTAGCAAGTTTACCCTCCATCCTTCAAGGTACACATTCTTTTCCTTGCTTGAAGTATCATGGGGGCGATAGCTTGAGCCCTTCCCAAGAATTCTTCTAATCTCCTTACTTTCAAAGAGCAAAGTCCAATCTTCATTCCTTTCAAGATATCATTGTAGTGATAACTTGAGACTTTTTTTTGATAAAAATCCTTTCACCTTGTCCAATGTATCAGATAAATAGTTGAAAAAAATATATACTTTCCTAAATTATATCAAAATCACATAAATTATTTATTATTTAAATATTTTTCTTTTCTTAATTTTTTTAATCTACAAATTTGTTTTCTTAAAGTTCTTACCCAAATTACTATATAAAATAATTTACATGATACAAATCCTACTCTTAAGACCTAAATTTGACAATCAACTCTACTTTCTAAACAATTTTGTGACATTTATGTACCCCAAAATGTCTATAAAATACTAAGACATATATATAATCTGTCTAAAATCTCTTCCTCTATGAAATATAACTTTTTTACACTTTAATTATACCTAGTTTACAATAAAAACACTCTAATACGACCATACAGCCATCAAATTTTGGTCGATTGGCTGCTCTATATACCAAATCCGTGAAGCCAACCTGGAGAGAACATAACATTCCCACGATAAACCCGAGTATAAACACGTGTCTCCAATTTTAAAAATAGAAAAATAACTTTAAGTTCGTGAAACCTCCCCGCCACTAGGCTATCTATTGAATTACAAACTCGAAGTTGGCCGCGCAGTCCAAAGCTTCCATGTGGACAGTGAAGACAGGGGACACGTTTCCAACTGTCAATGGTGTTTAAATCCCAACCATTCGTTTTGTTATTGCCTCGAAAGCACTCGGCCAGAATAAAACAAATTAGGCAAATAAAATATCTGCAAAATGACAGATGAGGCATGCACGTAAACTCCACATGTTTGGCTGCCGATTTGAAATTGGCTTGGAAGTTGGGGCCACTGCCCAGTCTAGTACAGGTTGAGTAAAGAGAG
>VDFB02177000.1:37587-249264 GCA_007258455.2 Sequoia sempervirens
AGTGACTATATATATATAATGTTAAAACGATATAAACATTTACAAATTCAATCAATATAAACACATATAATGAACAACTTACCAATGGGCGATAATCATGCCCCCCTTCAATGTGACCATGTTGCCTACAATGTTTCTCAGCTGTTGTGATTAAAAGTCGTCTCGTCTTTAAGCCCTTGCAATTATTGCAAGGACAATAACATTCCCATCACCCTTTCTTTTCAATCTAGCCCACAATCTATCAAGTGTCTCTTCATTTTGTTCTGAACTAATATTATCTGACATGATTTTTCTTTGCCAAGCTTGACTATTTAGATCTTCAAAAAATATCAAACTCACACTCCAATAATTTTTATTCATAGACAAGTAACATAGTCTAATAATTCTAATATTTGGCACCAAAAAATTCATAGCGCAGTCTCACCCCTCTAAAGAGAAGATAGTCCGGGTTAATGACCCCAAAAAAATAAGCTTTACAATGCTAATTCCAAAACTTTTTAAATTATGATTTTACTATGATTTCCAACCGATAAGACTCCTAAAATTAGAATATTGAACTTGATCACAAAATTCCTACAACAATGGAGCTAGCGAGCTAGTAAGAGCAATTGACCCATTCCTAAGGAGAAACGAGTCGGAATCATCATTGCTAATGTCAATACGGATTTATCCTTTTAGTTAAAGATGCAATGTGTCACTTATTATGACGAGCTTATCCCTAGGGCCCTCAACATTGAGAGAGTCCTAATAAAAAACAACAGAAGCATTGGTAAGAGCATGATTAGGGTACAAACCCTAGGCCTCTGTAGAAACATAAACAATAACTATAGCGGATTAGTGAGGTTGCAATACCAGAAAGATTGAGACAATCTAGGTAATAACAAAATCTTGCAATCTAAAGATTGTAGCCAATAACAAGCACACTATGTAGCTTACTGACATTTGTAAATGCAATCTACGGTAAGAAGAATGACAGTCACTTGAGATGTGACAGTCAAAAATAGGCTAAGCAGTGACAAGATAATAAAGCTCAAACCTTGCATAGTAAAATGGAGATTTTAACAGTGAGTTTCCTTACCCCCTTGCTAACCTTAAGGGTTTTTCAAATGCTTTTAGTAGTGTTAGACAAAGAAAATGCAATCAGGGAATGACTGACCAAATGAAGTAACAGTGGTAATCATAGGTTCAGTGTTTCTTCTTAGCCATTAATATTGTATAATGGAGGTAGTGGATTGCATGTTTGAGTAGTGTTTTGAGACTCACCAAAGATGGGAAAATAGTGAATAATACCTTGTGGACTATGAAGTAGTGTCAATAAGGTTGAAGGATCTTAAGAACTACAATACCATGAAACAATGAGTCCCTGTAGTAAGTAGGTAGTCTATAGGGCATAGTTTGATTTTATAGAAGGATGCTCATGAAAGGAATCTTCAAGTGATAGTGAGTGAGCTTTTGAGATTGCGTGAGGGTGCAATACCAGATCTTAAAGGAAGTTAGCAAAAAGCATAAATGTGAAGAAAATCAAATCGTACACAACAAACAATTCACAATGTTATCTTCCATGCCTTGAGTTTGAAGACAAAATCTCATTGTATCTTCAAGATGAAAGTGGTGAGCTTAATGGTCAATCACTGGCAACCATGATTTTAAACATGCTATTGTGCTTATGGAGGCAACATTTTAAGCAAGGTAGTGAGTGGTGGTTTGGAACAATGGCAGGTATGAAGGACTTACTTTATATGCATACTATGCAGTCTAGCTTAAGACAATGTTCTTAGAAGAGATTGAAGGTGGATTATGGAACTCAAGGGTTACCATGAAAAGGATTAAAGCAAAGACTGAGATCTATTTAAAATCCACGGTCATGAAGATATTAAGGATGCCACATTCAAAAACCTAGTAGCTGGAGTAATGAATACAGTGCCAAAGAGGATAGTGTGCTAGGGCAGATTTAGGAGATCTACACATTATCTAATTATAGGGAAATACATCATTTATTTATTTTTTTAATTTAAAGAAATCATTCTAAACCCTATATAGGATACATTGATTCTTCAAAAGCCTCTAAAGGAATTTTAGATTATGCAAATATATGTCAAGTAACATTCATAAGGTTTAGAAAATCTTGATCACTCTCTAGAATAGCCCATTAAACATGGGTTGTGCTTGAATGCACTACATAATTGATATAACACAACCACTCTGCATATCAACCAGAGTTATAGGCTCTTTATTGCAGCAAGAGGTAATCACTCTTCGATCATGCTATAATTACATCCTATCCTATTAAACTTGAGACAACCTGAATGCACCCAATGATGATTGACACCTACATTATACAACCTGAATTAACTACATTATATGAGTGCCTCCATTTCTATCACAACATAGCCACATTAAACTTGGGTCACACATGAATGCATCCTATATTTGTTATAGCACAAATGTGCCACATGACCAATAGAGTTATGGATCACATAATTACAGTCACAAGAATCTGTTCCTCGGTTGTGATCTTATGGTGATTCCACACAACAAAATCTGGACATGAAATTCTCAAAACCCTTAACCTCTAAAAATAAATCTGATGAGATGTTGCTTTAAAATATGATTTTCAAACCTGGAACTACAAATCTGACTTCACAACTGAATTCTGCAAAAAGACAATGACTACCCTCAACCTAGTGATATCTTCTTGAATTTTTTCTGATTTTTCCCAAGAAAATCGTCCTTAGTTCTCCACAAACTGTCTCAAGTAGAGCAAAACACTATCGCAATAAATCAGGCGCGAACTCACTTTTCTTTATGTCGGCCACAATTTGATTTTTTTTAATTTTTCATGTTTGTCAAAAATTCGACGAAAATAATAGCCGACATTTCGACACACCCCAGGTTTGTCGAAATTTCGACGAATGTCGGGGATAAACTTTCAAAAAATTGGAAATTACACATCAAATTTTACAAGCACCCGACGAACATCGAATTTTACATATTTTGTTGGACAGTTTCGTCGTATTTTGCAGTCAAATGTATTAGTGAATGGACTTATCGATGTTGATAAGTCTTATCTTCATAATATTGAGACACATGATAATGTGTTTGGGTTGTGTTATTGGGATGATGACAAACTAACCTATGATGCAATTCAATTGAAGTAGTTACAAATGTGTGAGCATTCTTTGCTCAATACACAGGAGGATTGCACATTGTTTTTAAGGCATGACTTCTTCTCTAAGCATAATCATTACATGAGGGGGTTATTAAATGTGATAAGACTGTGTATTTATGTAGTCTTGATCATTGTCCTCATATTTTACCACTTGCTACAAAATCAAAAACTTAATAGATTGGTAGTGATGTGGTCTATGTGATTTGGTTGCCATGTGACAGCAAAGCTAAACAGGGAGCAAGTTGCCACTTCTACAAAGGCATCTTGACACTTGTGTTTGTAGAAATGTAGTCACTCATGTTGTTGTGGTGTGACAAAGGAAAGTATGGACTGAGGGATGCTAGCTCCTTCAATATATTGGTGTTTGAAAGGCATAAGAATTGACTCCCCTTTTTCATTTGGTGGTCTGGTGTCACCAAGTGAGGTTGAAAAATTGAATAAGGACTCAGAGCACCCAATGGACTTTACACTTGGTCTATTCCCCAAACATATGGAATCTTTCCATTCCTACAAGGGGAATGCATCCCCATTCAAAGCCACTGATGGAACCTTTAAATTTTTCAAATTTGAAGTTCCCATGATGAAAAAAAATTATTTGCACACTCAAAAGTGCCCCTGAAAAATCTTCCTAACTGACCTACTTTAGAGGGTCATAATTCGGAGCCAGTTGACTTTCATGTAAAATTATGTTGTCATTGTATTCATTTGACATATGTGAATATGTACATATGATTTCAACTTCTTGTGATGAGTTTTGATAGGGTTTTGAAATGCAAAGATGGAGGGTTTTGGGACTGTTTTGCTATTTGCAAACTCGCAATCCTACGAAATGACCTCCTATTCAAATTGATATTTCACAGTTGGATGATCATCATGAAAAATGGATTGGTGTTATGCATTCCCCTCACATTCATATGCTCCCTGGTCTGGTTTCAAAGCCTCAGGATCTAATTTGATATTTTTACCAAGTCAAAAGCAAATGCAATTTGTTCTATTTTTACATCTACATTTTCAGACTGTTTCAAGGTGGTCAACTTTGACCCCTAATATCTTGAGAAGAATGTTGATTGAAGGAAATCCCTCTTGTGCACATACTCAATGGACCTAAATGATCTAATGTTTCCATTGGTGGCTTCTCAGAAGATGATTTGGTATTTTTTCAAGGAGGTGACTTGGTGAACCCTAATTGGTTTTGGATAGGTACAATTGCAAAAAAGCCTGAGTGAGCCACTTTGGCATCAGGTATCTTGCACCTCAGGAAAAATTTTGCTGAGACATTTGTTGCACTGAGTTATTGGTTCAAATTTCTACGTGCTTATGAATTTGCATGGCTCCAAGAGGTTGTTTGACTAGTTTCCCAGGGCAATTCTAGAGGACATTTGACCTATTTTGATCACTATACAGATATGCTAAAAAGCGTATTTTAATTGACAACCCACTTCAAATTTTCTCACCAGAAGCATGTAGAAGCAATTTCATGTCAATTCAAGATAAAAACTTGCTTGAAAGAAAAAAATTATTCGGGCCCATAAGGGGACCCAACATGTGTCACACCATTGTTGAGTGAGTGTCCATGTTAAAATACAATTTCACAAGGGCAACCATAATAGTTTGACAAGTTTCAAATGCCATTTTCAAGTTTATGCATATCCTTAACCAAGATGGAGTTGTGGATGATATGTAAAGATTATCTTAAGGTGGGTAATATGGCATTGGAAAAGTTTGTTTATCTTAAATGATTGGTGAAAATTGGATAAAGCCACAACACTTTTTAGTCTTGATATGTTGTTTGAAGAGTTGCAGGACATTGAAAGACCAAGTATTTTTATAGGCTAGCCTTGTTTAAGTGGCCTGATGATGTGGAAGCATGTAAGGAGAACTAAGCAAAGGATCAATTATAGAAGAAGTGAAAATTTTCATTCATAAATAATGGATACATAATAAGATCTGCATAAATTATCCTCCAGGCCATTTTCATGTTAAGAGTCTTTTGAAGCAAATCATTTTTTATGTAGAGTCTCATTCTTGTGAGGAGCTAGGGATGCACTTAAGGTGGATAAAACTCATCAAGTGTTTTGTCTTTGTGGACACAAAATAAAAAATAAGTGTTCAAAGGACGTAGAAATGAGATCATGTCAACAAGAACTAATGTATACATTTAATTCATGTGGAGACACAAAATTTGTAAAGTGTTGGGAGAAAATGAGGAAGGAGCTAAAATGTAATGAATCATGTCGTAAGGTTTTGAACTGTCAATATCCTTGCATGTTAAAATGATTTGAAAATTGTGAAGCAAAACCTTGTACCACCTATATCCAAATACAAAGAATCAATGCAAAAAAGGAAAAGCAACTTCAAACACAGCAACTCAAAATAAAACTTCTAGAAATAAAAGTAGATATCAAAAAACTAGAGGAGTCTTTAGATAGCCTGAAAAATTAGTAATAGATATACATCCAACATGAGACTCTTCAGTTGATTACTTCCATGTCATGGATGGCACAAAAAAATTCACCCAACCAGGGCATAATGTTGTACTTGTTTAAAAAGGATTCAAAAGTTTTCAACCCAAAATTGCAAATTAACTTCCTAAGAGCTCATGAGGATCTCTTCCAACCAAGAGTGTCATCACAACTACTATTCCATGGGGTCCATTTAAGCTTGTTGTCAAGTGTATCAAATTGTTTTAGGAATTTTTGTATTGGAACTATAAACCTAAATTTATTGCATTCAACCAAAATTCCCTAGTGAGGCTCGAGGATTTTGAAGTGTTGATGGAAAGACAATGAAGTATTTTTGTAAAGAGGGACACCATCGTACTTATTAGGAAGCCAATTTGATGTTGTCAAGAGAAGTTTTTATGTAGGAACAAGAAGTTGCTACAGAAAGATCTATGTGCATATGCCTGGTGATGGGTAAACCTAGTGCGAGTTGTGTCAACCAACGCTTGCAATAAAAATGTATCCAATTTTTTTGAGCAATGCCTTTTTGGCATTGAAACCATGTTTTTCTTCAGCTCGAATACATTGTGAAATGGAATAGGGGTAGGATCTCTTTGACACCATTGCACCATTAATCCTTTTCATACTATTAGGGGAATATCTAAAGTTTCTTGCAAAAGGGAAAATCTCAGATGCAGTTGCAAAACTCATAAACCTTGCACCTGATACTACAATGTTGCTAGCCATGGATGAACACATGGCTATAGCAAGCCTATACAAACATGGTCTTGAGGCAGGGTGGACAGAGTTCCTTGTTGATCACTGTAGAATGTTTGTTTGTGTCGATATATCCATGGAGAAGTTGCAAAGGATGAATTAGGGCATAGATCAATTGAATGGAAAAGATGAAGATATAGGTATGGACACGTCCCCACCATCACCCACTAGCCCTGTGGGGATGAGGGTGACGTTAGCAAAATTGTAGCAAAGTCAGTGGGCTTGAGCCATGTGGCTTGTGGTGGGACTGAGAGAAATTTTAAGGTGGGTTTAAAATTTCATTGAAGCTCAATAGTATAATATTTAAAAATCCTTCATTTTAAGTAAAATACTTTAAAGAGTGAAGTGAAAAAATGTGGCCCGATAAAAAGGCCTTCACCAAGTTTTTATAAGGGTAAATTTTTTTTAAATGATATTGGGTAGACATTTAAAAAGGCATGGGTAATTTTTTTTAAAGAGCCAGATATAAATTTTAAAGAGCCTTCAAAAGTTAAGGTAAAGCTTAAAGTGTTGGTAAAATATGCAAATATAAATATGCACGATTAAAGGAATTTTTTTAGTTGTTGGTGATAGATGAAAGGGAGATTAAAAAAAATTTCAAGGGAAAGGTAATTTCACCAGAAAAATATGTTTTCTCTACTGGGTGAACATGAAAATGTAAAATGCAGCAAGATAAAAGAAGAGTAAAAGGTCTTTCACGAGAAGAAAAGACAATTTTTTTCAAGTGCAAAGGAACAAAGGGAGAGGTAAAAAGATTTTATAGAGGAATGGATCATTTATAGCCCAGGTAAATGGAGGTGAATGTTTTTCACAAGAAGGGAAATTTTTTGTTGAAAAATAAAAGTGAATACGAGCAAAATACAAAGGCAAGGTGCAAATTGAAGTTGTTTTGGGAGCAATGGCAGTTATTGATCAACAAAAGATGAAGGATTCGGGTGTCAATTGAAAATGGACTTTATGGATCTTCTTCCTTCTATATCTTTTCATTCCTTCTCACTTGTAGGGGTTCTGAAATTTTGTATGGGGTTGGGGTAGATAGAAAATTGTTGAATCTGAGTCACAGACATAATATATGATTGTAATGTTTTGACTTCATGAGTAAATATCAATCAGTTTGTGCAAATAGAGCATGACTATCATCAAATTGTCTCTGTATTTGTATACTTTAAATCATATGAATTTACTATACAAAGTATGTTTGAATTTGTCATCTCAATTTCCTTGAGATTGTGTTGTTTGTTCATGGTTCTATTTCAAAGAAATGGTTAAATTACTTTGAGTAGATAATTGTGATTTCAAGTGTGCAAGGAGGATCTGTAACAAGAATTTTGATGACAACAAGATTCGATATGTTAGTGCAAGGAATTAGCATTTTTTAATCCACTAGCTGAATTTTATTTCTTGATGATATTTTCTTTATGATTCTATATTTGACTGTGTGGCCCATAATTAGGCATTGATTTGTCATTCAACTAATTACATTTTTAGAATCAAATCATTAATTCAAGATCATTTTAATTTATGTTGTTGGTTTTAGGTTTAGTGTTGGATTTTGCTTCCCAATTGTTGAGTGAGTGTTGAGATACCAAAAATATAGCCATATTTGAAGTTTTCAAGACTTTCCTTGGTATACTTTAGTTGGGAATTATCTTCTATAAACTGCAATGTCTATGCATAATTGAAATAAGTCTTTAGGCATTGTGAAGGGAGACCCACCTTGGTCCTACAAAGCTAGAAGTGTAGGAGATTTCATTCTTTTTTATTGAATCTTGTTCGTTGGCCAAATCCACCTGTTAGCTCTCAAAAACACAGGCAAAATGCCTCAAGAGGATGCCAATCTCTTGATACGCTTTAGGGTAATAGACAAGGTCAAAAGAACTCAACCTTCTACTCTTTAGGTGCTGCTAAACCTAGGTGGGTGTACCTTTCTGAATGAAGCAGACTTGACTTATGATTATCTTTCTTGCACAATGATTTGTCCATAATGGCAGATGGAAGTGAACAAATGAAATCAAACTTGATAGCAATAGCAACCTTCTGATCTAAATCCTAAAATGCTCAATTAACAGATGTAAAGAGAATAAATGAATCCTAATGATGAAACAACAGATACTAGTGCCTTATTGGGTATCCGAAGTCAAATGAAATCAAGATGAGCAACACTTTCTGGAGAAAACTCAAATTATTTGGCATACATTTTGTTTACAACTTGTATAAACATGCAATATTGTAACTACTAAGCTCTACTTTAATAATCCAGATGAATCTCCTTGATCACTGTGATCAACTAAAAGGATTTAATCTTTGCTTGAAAGAACCAATTGATTAATCACACAAATACAGCAAATGTGCATTGATAAACTAAACATAAACTTGTTATGTCAATTTAAACAACCAGAAAGCATCAATCTTGGAGACAGCTTAGCAATACTTTCATTAAATCCAACAGACAATTGACACCAGCAATGTGCAGCAACATCAATTGACTTTCATAAATACCTCCATTTGAAATCATGCATCATAGTCTCTGATCTGAAAAATGTTTACTCTACTATATCCATCATCTATCTATTGTATATTGAAAATCTAGTGCCCCCCTCTTTTACAATTAAAAAATGCCTATTTATACACCAATATCAAGAAAATAAATCATATTGAAAATTCATGTCGGCCTTCCATAGAATTCGGGCTCACTTCATGTCAGCCACAGAGTTTGAATTTCTATTAATCATCAATGAAACAATCGCCGAGAGATATCGTTAGTTATGTCAAAAGGAAATTCAATCGCTACAGTCGCCCTGTGGTTCTGTTCGCTCTCACCGTGACTTATCTGAGTTGGGGAGATGTCATATTAGTCATATTATGTTTCATCAATACGCTTCTCATAGTGTATTATTCATTCGCTGAGACATAGGGAAACTTCTCACCGAGATGCACCTTTTTTCTCATTCACTGTCGCTGTAACTTAATGGTATCGGAGAGACATCTCATAGATTAAACCTTGTTTCACTGAAAACCCTTTCTTCATCTTGTGTCGCTGTGACCAAACAATTCTTATACTGACAAGTCCTTTTGTTTTGCATCGGCGAGACTGGAGGTCACTCGCCGAGACCTCATATCGATATCGCTAACTCCTACCGATACGCATCCATCCACCACCGGTCGGTGTGACATTGCACATTCGTTATAACCTCACACCGAAAGCAATATGTTTGGCTGAAATGAATCCCTCACATGTTGTTCGGTGAGACCACAAGAGTTCAAAAATGACATTATATCGATGCCGCAACTCATTCTGATATATCCTTATTCAAATTGGTCGGTAAGACATAATGAGTTCACTAAGACATGATATCGATGGTATAACTTATGCCAATATAATCCTTTGCCACCGAAACAATGTGAAAGTCTTGCTGATAACTGCCAGCATGAAAACTCCAATCGCCACAACATCATAAACGTCTTGCCACTAGGCAACACAGATGTTTACAAGAACAAAAAAAAAAGGATCGGGGAGACCCTAAAATTGTCACACTGAAACAAACCATGATGCGAATTATGCAAGACCTGAAGGAAACAATGAGACCACATGGAAAGAAATGGGCAGAATATGGGTAAAAATACCATGAAGAAAGGAAAACGTGCTCAAGGTAGGACTCAATTGGAAAATGCATGGGTATGGACAACATGAAAATCATTAGAAATTTCTAGTTCCAACACCAACTCTGAGTCTGAGCATTTGAAAGTGGTTGTTCTTTAGAACTCATTGGATCCATTGATTTGGGAAACCAACAAGCTCTATGCTCTAGGGAAATGTAAAGAAGTTCAAGAATGGATATCTGTGCGGGCATCTTTCCTAGATGATCAAGGAGGTTGTACTAACTTTTTGGTTGTGGATTAGAGGCAACCCTTTATAGGGTCACCTTAGCTCTATAGGTAGTGATGGCACATTTTGAAATTTTGTTAATGGTGATGGTAGAAACTTGATCATGAAGGGCTCAAATGTGATGCATGATATAGTCATGCACAACATGGGTATAATTAGCATTATTATTATTTCCTAAGTTAGACACCTCCCCTTTCCCATGTTCTTGCAAGGGAGTTTTGAATATGGTATGATCAGCATATTTTTTAAGTTGTGAGTTATCCATTGAAATGTCACCTTGTTCAATAAGATCTTAAATGAGATTCTTGAGTGTCCGACATGATGATGTCTTGTGTCCTTTTCCATGATGGTATTCACAAAATTCATTTTCATTCCACCAATTAGGTTTGACAAAAGTCGGTTCATATTTCTTAATATATGGAAGTTGAATGATGTTTGATTATAAAATTTTCTTCAAAAATGACTCAATGGGTTCCCTTAGGGGTGCGCATGTCTTTTTGGTACAAGGAGGTCCTTTGTGTTGTTGTTGATTATTTTGGACTTCATTTAATGTATGATCATGGCTATGTGTTTGTGTGTTTGATGTAGAGGGACCTTTAAGATGAAGGGTGGGGCTGCCTTGACTTACCACTTTAGCATCTGTTAGCCCATCATTAGTGACATTCTTATTTAGGGACCAAAATTTACCCTTTTCACTAGGATCGTTTGGGGTTTCTTTGAATATTTTAACTAGTCCTTTTGCCACAAGAGCCTTCTCAATAAATACCCCTTTTACAATGGCATCTTCAAAGGTAGTGCAACATTAAACTTGGAGTTGAGTCATCAATTCTAAATGGAGGATTTCTATAAAAACAGTGACCAATTGTTTCCCAAGTATGTGACAAGGGAACTTATTGCCATGCTTTGCCATCTTTGATAAAATGATGTAAGTGATTCTCTCTCTTTTTGTTTGGTAGTGCATAGTGTTGTTAGGGTTGTGTCACTTTCTATGTTGTAGTAAAAGTGGTTGATAAATCTGTCAACCAATTCATCCAATGTTTGTATCATAGGAGGAAGGTGTAAAAACCATTCTAGAGCCATCCCCAAAAGTCTTCAAGGAAATAGTCTCATCAAATATGTGGGATCATAAGCGATGTCCATACATAGAATTTATGTGGAAGCAGTAAAATGTGGAGGGAAAGTTGTCATATATAAGTTTTTTTCAAAAGGGTAAGAACACAATTCCTCCATAGAATATGTCTTCTTGTTTGTCCCCAATTATATGTTTTCCATCTATTGTTGTATTGCTTGCATTTTTTGCATTAAGGTGTCCATGGGAGATGGTGACATGTTAGATTGTCCTTGCATAAGGGGATCAACATTAATGTTGGGAGTGTTGAGGTGATTATATGATGAATTTGGCCCCAATTTTTTATTTATATTGACATTTTGTTGCAAAATATTTGAATTTCCTTGTTGATAAAGGGGTGTGAATGTGGAATTGGTATTGATTTGATTTTGTGACATGAAATTTGCATTTGGTGTGGCATATTGTTGTGATGGAAGGGGATTGGTTTTAAAATTTGGTCCAAAATTCATGTTGGTGTTTGGGTAGCATTTATTTTTTGTGTTGGCACCTTGGATGTGACAATGTGAATTCTCCTTGTCTTTTTCGGTGGATTTTGACTTGCATTGACTAGGGGTGTGTTGTTTTGTGTGCTAAAAGGATTTATAAATGTTGCACCCATGGTATTTGAAGATGCTACCAAATGTGAATGTTGAACCTTGGTGCATAGTATGCATTCTCTTAGATCCAAATATTGGTGGATTGGGAATGTGTGTAATTTTTGCAATGTGTGTTGTGGCTCTAAGGGGTAGACTTGTGAACATATGTTGTGAAATGGGTTGACCTTGTGTGAGTTTGTATTGATTTGGACCTTGAATTTGTGTTGCTCCCTCTACAATTTTGGAAGTATCAAAATAAGAGGGGATTTTGACACCTTTTTGAGCAAGTGCAAGAAGGTATTTGTTGGGATTCGCAATGATTAATTCTTCTCCAAAATTCACTATCCTAGGGTCTTGTAATCCTTCCTAGATATCTTAAATGGTTAAACATTTGTTGGCTTCTTCTAGTGTTAGGTTTACAAATAGATTTTGAGTTTCCCTTTTATGGTATGTGAGGTGGATTTGAATTTGTTCCAAGGTTTGTTTCCTTCATGGGACTAAAAATGTAATCATTTGAAGAGTCCATGTCCTTTCTCTTTCCTTGTGACCCTATTTCAACCATGTAAGACTTGCAATCTAATTATTGATAATGCAAGGATGGTAAATGCAAAGTAGGATATGAGACTAAGCTATTTTTTTTTTTTAAATCATTTTTGAGGATGTGAGGATGTCGAATCTTAATGCACCTAAGACTAAGGTTTGAGATGTAGTGATGATAATAATCATATGACCAAAGGATGTGATGTGAAATGAGACCAAATGAGATGTTGACTAAGATTTTTGGATATGCAACTAATGATTAAGGTATGCCAAATGAAACTAAGGGGGTGCACCTTTTGATCTAAAAAAAGTTTACCAACCAAGCTATGGTAGTTTAATGTAACAAACCAAATTGTTATGACCTCGAAAGGATAAGATTTTGATAAAATGATATTTTGACAAGGTGAGTCTAAACTAATACATAAGTTTGAGACCCAATTATGATGACAATTGGTTGATAGAAAAGATGAGGTCATAAAAAATATAATCCAAAGCAATGAAACCTAAATGAATATGATGAAATGGACTGCAATTTTGTGATTAGAAAACATGGTCACTGTCATGATATCTAATACTAAGATTGGAAAAATATTTTCCCTAAATTCTATGTTTCAGTAGTTACGACTCACTATTTAGCAAATGTAGTGCAAATTTTAACAGTTCTAATTTACTATCACTAGAAAATGTGGATTTCTAGTTAACAGTTGTGGTTTTGTTTCTATCAATTGCGGTGAACAGTGTGCTAGGTTCAAGTTTAATGATTTTAAATGGTTTGCATATTTTACAAACATGGAAATGTGATTGAAGATACTCTAAAAACACAGAAAATACATTGAAGAAAATTTTGACTATTGACTTTGTGAATAATTTGGGTATGTGCATGTGTATGTTCAAGGGATATTTACCCCAATTTCCATTGGTATTAATACATATCAAAAACATTCAAGCACTTCCTATTCCTAAGGTCAATGGTCGATGGTGCGACTCTTAGGCCCACAACTTGGAATCTCCTTCAACACAAGTGTAGGGACACCTTTAGGGGGTGTATTCACTTTTGTATTTGTGAGAGTGATTAGCTAGGGGCCTCCAAAACTATAAGTATGACCCGATCACCCTCTCCCTAGAAAGATACAAGTAGAATAAGTAGCTTATACTAAGCTGGGGATTTCTGCCTCATCTCAAGGGAGTCGTATGGTGAGTAACTTTCATGGTGTGATGCTACACCCTTGCACTGAGAGTGACATGAATAATAATTCAATCAATAAGGGTGGCTACTAAGAAGGTGTCTAGTCACAACTCAGGGACTTACCACCTTGTGAGTGTCCAACAAGCCACTGAAGGCTTTAACTAGCCCTACTAGGGTACTAAAAATACCACATGTAAATGTGGGTAGCTTCCCCTTTCATACTAGCACCGTACAGCAAAGGATAATGGAATTTTGGACTTGACTTTCATCTTATACTTTTAGATAGCAGCCTGGGGGAAAAACTTCTTTGGGTCACCAATGAGTTCTTCATATGTATGTGTCTTAATTGGTAGGCCCTACTACAAAATAAAAATAGATGTAATGATTTCTCTTAACCCAATTTCACACAAAGTGCAAGGGGAGAGGATTCTTTCATTATACCTATGGGTTCTACAATAAAGATTTTGTGAAAGTGCACCAAACATAGTAGAAACTCATTCATTTTAAATCCAAAATAAAGTGTCTCTAATTACCATTAAAGATAAAATGTGAGTTGTTTGTTCATTTTTAAATCCAATGAGTGTAAGATGTGATATTGTGGTTCTTTTTTAAGCTCAATGAATGTAAGATGTAATTTGTGGTTCATTTTAAATCTAATGAGTGTAAGATGCAAAATTGTGGTTCTTTTAAGCCCAATGAATGTGAAATGCAATTTGTAGTTTGTTTTAAGCCAAATGAAGTGGAAGATGCAATTTTTGGTTGATTTCAGTCCCAATGAGTGAAAGATGCAGATTTTGGTTCTTTTTAGTCCTAATGAGGTGTGTTAAAAACAAAAATGCTCATATTTTAAATAAAGAAAAAAAAACCCTACAAATGAAAGATTAGTATTTTCAATATGTTTTCTTACCAAAAAAGCCACGCGTTGCAAACAGAAGAATAGAAAACCAAAAGCCTCTAAACTAATGCAAACCGAAAAGGAAAACTCAAAGAAAACTCAAATTTGAAAGTTATACCTTATCAGTCAAATGTGTCATTCTGGTGAACAAATACAACTCATGGATGCAACTTAGGACTTGGCGAATACAACTCAGGGAATTATGACTATGGCATTTGGAGTCATGGATGTGGCTCATTGTTGATCAAATGCATTGTTTTGTATTTTGGCAATTGCATTGCAAGAACCTTCAAATGCAATGTAGTTTGAATTTTTGTTAGCTCGCCAATCATTGTGGCTCACTGTCATGCATATATGGCTCATGAGCCTACAACACAATAAAAAAAATAGAAAAAACCTACAAATTTTCTTTCAAATTTGTAAGTTTCACATCAGATTCACCAATGTAAGGAAGGGGAAATTGAAATAAAATGGAAAAGATCATAATAGCAACCACAACTATTGAAATATAAGTCTAGAATCCCGAACCAAAATAAGAAAGAAAAAACAAAAATGGAGAGAAAATGAAGTAGAAAACTAATCTAAACTTGACATAATGTAGTTGATTTCCTTCCTTGCTTCTCCTCCATTATTCTTGAGTTTGCATGTTTTCCCTCATATTTGAAGTATTCGAATACCTACAAGTGACGATGAAATGGTAGCAAGAACTTTGGAGAAAGTGTGGTTGTAAATCCAAAATGAAGGAGACAACTCTCTTTTATAGAAAGCTTCTCAAATAGACGAATGAGATCAAAGGTCTAGAAGATGCCAAGATTAACGTGGAGGATTCATGCACTAAATAGTAGTGGGCTAGGGACTGCTAAGGATAGACAATCAAGATTATTTGAAGACCAAAAGAAATCAATAGTCAAGATTCAAATGAGAAAGTGGAGGGAAGGTAGTGGAGGAATCAAATAGTAATTTTTTAATTCATAGAGAAGCATGTGAGGAATTAAATAATCATCTAGATTATTTATTTGGAAGAAAAGGGAAAATGGGCATTTAATTAAATGATTGTGCAACCATTTAATTAAATTTGGAGGAAATGGATCGAAATATTAAATAATTAAATAAGATTAATCATTTAATAGTGGAAGAATGGTAAAGAATAGTCAAATAATTAAAATGATTATTTAACTATAGAAAGACGAAAAGGTTAATGAATAGTCAAATAATTAAAAATAATTATTTAACAAAAAATGAAAAGGTGAAAAGTGAATAATTAAATAAATGATGATTTATTTAATTATAGAGAAAAATGTTAGTGGCATAATTAAATAAATATTAATTTATTTAGTTAATCAAAGGAAAAATAAAGAAGGGAAGATGTATTAATTAAATAATTATAATTATTTAATTAATAAAAGAATGTGATTAAAGAAAATAATTAAATAATTAAAATTTATTTAATTACATAGGGAAGAAGGGGGGATGATGCAAAAATGGTGTTCGTAGGTGCAAGATATCTTCAATGTCTACAAGGAAAATGGGTCTTTGTAGGGGTGTCCTGATCAATTTTTGGGTCCTTTATTGTCAGATCTAAACTTTGGATTCCCACTTTCCATCTATCAAAACACTGTTGGATATTTCTATAATTGATTTTTTGTGGCTTGACAAGATGTATGACAACAAATGCAACAATGGAGGATTTGTCTTTAATCCTCTTCAAACCTATAACCTAAACATTCACAAAGAGGGAAGATGTTTTACCATGTATAGGGGTTTTCCTCATTCAAATCATGTGTAAGTGTTTCCACTTCCACAATGGCAATGTCAATTAAATGGATAATTGAAAGGAAGTAATGATGAATGAACAAAACACCACAACTCACCATCTTTCAATGGTTCCTTGAAGGACTGAATTCATACACATCACCTCAAGGATTTGGATCTTTTACACATCACCTCAAGGATTTGGATCTTTCTTTGATTGAATGCTTGAATTCTTTGGAGACCTACAGAAAGGGTTGGCCTTTACAAAACAATGATAACATGAACACATAAGCTCACAAACAAGTTTTGACATGATGCTTAGATCTTGAATTTTTGCAATAAGACTCTAAAATGTTGCTCTTGACTTGCTCTTGAATGCTTCTTGAAGTTCACCTCTTGTCATATTAGCTCACTTAGATTTCAAATGATGAAATGACTAGGTATTTATAAGCAATTATCCAATTTCCAAAAAAATATTTCTAAGAGCTGACGTTTGCAACTTGAATTTTGAATTTTAAAATTTCACCAAAAACATATTCAAAAATGGGTCTTGGCTAAGAAGGGGGACTCATTCGCCCATGGGAAAATGGGTCCTAGTCCAAATTTCCATAACACTCAGTTCAAGGGCAACATATGAGTTGGATGCATTTATTCAATGCTTAGTGTTTATTAAAAATTGAGACAAATGGGTTCTAGAATACATAAATTTAGGCAATTTGGGGGTCAATTAAGCTTAAGAATTTAGGGGGGAGAAAACATAGTGTGAAATTTTTAAGGTATACAATTTTCTATGCTACATTTAGCCCCCACTTTAGTGAGAGTGTGAACTTACACTCAAACTCACACTAAATTAGAAGAATATTTCAAGAGGGTTTTGATTTTCCAAATGTTGAACAGATGGGATGAAAAAGGATCTAAGGGGAGTGCACAAGCCCCTAGGATCCAAGATCCCATGGAAAACCAACATAAGCATAAATGAACACACATGCATGTAAGAGATGTGCAACAATACAAAATTCATTAACATAAATGTCAAAAAACACAAAGCATGCATGATATAGCATAACATACGGATGATGATGAAATAAAAACAAGCACGATATAATCATGGTGTAAACATGGAGAAGACACATGAAAACAATAAGAACACAATGTTAGTACTAAAAGGATTTGAGTTGATAAGGTAAAGATACCCCAGTCTTAAATTGTCTCAAATACCAAATTTCATCGATCGAATGATTGAATGCTCCCTTGAGGACTGAAGTCATACACATCACTCATGGGCCAAATGGCTCCACTAGCAAGAAATTAGTATTATGCTAGGTGGCCATGTTAAAAGGTGTTCATGACTCACACAATAGAAAATTTTGATATTTTCTAGGTGAACCATAAACAAGGAAGGCACACAAGCTAGTGAAGTCTAATATTCACTAGGTGATCCCCCAATACAAGGATGAGAAACACACACTAGGTCTACAAAGTGTGTTCCCATAAAAAGGTGGAAAAATGAGAAGAACGCACCAGGTCTATAGGTGCGTACTCATGTCAACCATACCAAGAGTTATACTCCATGATAACACTAATAAGGTGCAACAAAATGATCAAGAGGATATGTCAATGCTACAATAAATTCAACTCTTGTGCATGAAGTGAATCAAAACTGTCAAACTCACCTCAATGAGTGCACACAAATAATGACAAGACAAAACTAGGACCTCAAGTGGTGTTTTGATAACACCACCTCAAAAGATAATTTTAAAAACATCAAAGAGGAATTGCTTGATGCATGAAAGGTCACTCCTTAGGGAACATCATACATGACATCACGACCAAGAGAGGACTAGTCAAAGAATAGAAAATCACACCTTAGGGAATACTAGCCATAATATTACTTCCAAGAAGAATGTCATATGCCAAGAAAGTTAATACTCTTGTGGGACATCAAGAATAATATCTCCACAAAGGAGACACATCACATGGATTAAGAAGGCCACACTTTGGTTGACAAGGTCACACTTCTTAGGAAATGTATATTATCATCACTAAGAAGTGACCATTCTTTATGCAAACAATGAATGGGGGACTATATTCCCCCCTTAAAATGTTAGTGTACTTTCTACACTAACATTTTGAGGAGATACAAAGGGATCCCTTGCTAGAAGGAATGCACCTAGGACAAGGCTACCTAACCCATTTTCCATCAAGTGTAAGGACAAAATGTGAGCCAAAATGAATTAATATATGTTCCTCCTTGCGAAATAAAATATGATTGCATAAATCAAAGTTTATACCCCCGTGCATGGTAGTGAATATGCTATGATACTACAACTACCACATGGTAGGAGCACCAACTAATCCTATTTTTTAATTGAAATAAAATAACCAAGACCTTTTATTGTTTCTTTCATGTTATTCTTTATGGGGACACAAATACCTTGTTCTCTTACACCGCATCCTTTTCCATTATAACCAAATTATTTCAACAATTAATAACCTCTTCCATAAAGTACTTCCATTTATTTTGAAGGTCATTTTTCATGATCAATCTCATCATATGTGGATGTATAATTTTTGTTGTCCCCTTCTTTGCTAAGAGTTGTAGACTCAAATTCTTTTTATGATTTAGTTGATATTATTGTTTCTTCTATCTCTTTTCTTGACTTTAATTGTATAATCTTGTATTCCCCATTGAATTTAGGTGTGAAATCTAATGATCCCCAATCATCTTTCGACAACATTGTCACAGGTGAAAGGCACTTATCTTTTTCCTCAACATGTAAAGGTTCCACTTTTATAGTTGGTGTCAATGTTCTAAGAGGATTCATCATTCATTTCTCAGGTTGTAAACAACTTTCAAATTTTGGATCAGCTTTTATCATGTAAACCTTGTTATTGTAAGTGTATTTCAATAGACAATGTAATGTTAAAGGCACTACATTTATTTCATGGTCCATGGTCCATCCAAGAGAATATTATATCAAAGATCATTGGGCATAACATGGATGGGAGTTTGTAGCATAGGCTTACCAACTTTGATAGGTAATGTTATCACACCAAGCAGTTTTTTTCCCACATTATCAAAACCATGAATAGATAACTCGGCTATTTGAATTTTATTCTTATCTACTCCAAATCTATCCAGAAGGTTCATACTAATAAGATTGCACCCTAAATCCTTATAAATGAGGATACACGTAATCCCAATCTTGTTAATAATATACAATATCATCAAAGCATCATTTTGTTTTTATGTTTCTAAAGGAGGTAATTCACTTTGATAGCAGGAAACATCCATATTAGGTGAATTCATATTCTCAATTAGACCTCCTACATCATTTTTTTGTGCACTAGGAGGGACAACATTTTTTTGCAAAGCATTTTGAAGCATTCCATGGTAAGTAGTTGATGTTTGTATGAGACCCATAAGGATATCTTAGCGGGAGTGTTTCAAAATTGTGAACAACAAGATCATATTATTTACCACTATGTTGTTGGATATTAGGTGCAAGTGGGAGGTATGGTTGAGGCAATGGAATGGATGTTGGATTTTTTCTTGATTGCTTATTATTTCTAGTGTTATATGTGTGAGCTATATTATGATAACTTGGTTGTTGTGACACATGATTACTAGTAAGTTGGTTTGCAAATCTTAGGATATGGCCATGAGGTTTAGGAGGTCCTATAATGAGAATTGGTTTAGGAGGTTGAAAAGGGATATTAGGAGGACCAATGATTAGAGGACTCTTAGGGGGTCCAAAAGGATTTTTTGGAGGTCCTATAATCAAGGGAGATCTGATGGAAAATTATGCATTCATAGCCTCAACAGATTTGAATTATTGTTGATGATCTTCTATTGAGGGGGGATATAATGTCACCTTAGCATATTCATCTATACAATCTATAAATATTTGATCCTCCTATCCAACAATATCTTCCTAAGTAGGAGGGGTGGAGGGAGAGAAACAAACAAGATTCTCATGATGCTCAATTATTGGCTATTCTAACACCAAGATACCTTTAGATGAGGTAATTTTGGGGGGTAATCTTGCATTGGTTGATTGCTTTATTTTACTAGGTTTATGTTCTTACAATGGGGAAATCTCAAAATTGAACTCCTAACTCCACAGAATTATGCTACATGGAGAAAATTAGTATGGAATTATCTCATGATGAAAGGTCTAATAGGCTATGTAAAGGAAACCATTCCTCAACCTACCGATACTAAAGAATTAGAAAAATGGGAGCTTGATCATGAGTAAACACTTGGATGCATGTGTTCATTAGTCTCATTTGATTTATAACTTCATGTTGAATTATGCAAAACACCTAAAGAGGCTTGGGAGGATTTTGAGAAATTATATGGTAAAACATATAAGACTAGGTATATCAAATTGATAATGATTTGATGAATCTTCATACTATAACTTTTAACCATATCCAAGACTACATCTCCAAAGTTAAACAATTAAGAACATAGATGAAAGATTGTAACATTTATAAGGAGGATTTATAATTGATTCTAAATGTATTATCAACAAGCTTGGTCCTGAGTATTCAGTGTTTTTTTCTAGCTTTCATACCATTGACTTTTTATGGGAGCATCATATATTGACCCTAAGTTTCATGACTTTTTGAATCTCCTAATCCAAGAGGAAGCTAAGTTAATGAACATGGGTCTAATAAAGTCTTTCAAGTCACAAGTATTGTTGGCTAGTGAGTCAAAGGTACAAAAAGAATCAAGAATCTTGATAAGAAGCAAAAGAAGAAAAAGAACAAGTCGCATAAATAATTTGAATCCTCTCTCTCGAAAGGGGAATCATCTAAGAAGGATAAGCCTACATGTGCATATTGCAAGAAAATAGGGTATGATGAACACCAATGTTATTCAAAATATATTGATGAGTTGTAGCATCTTCTTAAGAAGCATCAAATTAATAGGTATTCATCATCAAAGGGTTCATCATATTATTCTTCATCAAATTCCAATAAAATCAAGGGGCAAGCACTTGTTGCAATTGTAGATTCTAAGTCAAAGAGGTGGATACTTGATTTAGGAGCCTCACATCACATGGCTTCATCATAAATTATGTTCTCTTCATTTGAGACTTGTTCATCATCACCCATCCTGATGGCTAACAACAGATATATGTGTGTTTGTGGGAAGGGATCAATTGACATGGATGATGAAGCATTCAATTATGTTCTATGTGTGCCTTCATTTTCAACCAATTTCCTTTCTATCTATCAAATCACACATGATGGAGCAAGAAAGGGTGTTGAGTTCACACTAGATTTTTTCATAATCTAAGATTTGTATATCAAAGATATAGTTATAGTTGGGGAGGTTGATCACCAATCTTGAGTCTACACCTCACATTTTTCTCCTACTATTGATTCAATAAATGTTCTCATTGAGGGATCTTGTGTGGACATCTTTGAGGATATTTAGTATGGTCATTTGAATCTTTGTATTGTTTCATCCATTGAGGATTTAGTGACATGTGTTGATATTCCATCTCCTTCATCTACTGTTGTACCTAAGGATGCTTGTGTTACCATAGTTTTGGCTCCTTGTGATTCAATGTAGCAGGCCATTCATCATCTTCTCAAGATGGATACTTGGGATGAGCACTTGAAAAACATTGCTAGTTTTTTAATGATACTTGTATTTCATATTTGGGAGACATCATTGATGATATTCATCTTCTATTTAATTGAGATGATCCTTCTTTAGTTGTTACGAGGGAACACTCTGACCCTCTTGTTCATTCTCTACATGACCATCCTTTGCAATTTGACATGGGTCTAGATACTTTTGGACAACATTTTGATGAGGCTTCTTTTTCTTTAGAGGATGCATATTTGTCTTTGTATTATGTTCTACAATCGTTTCTAGGATATTTGGATTGCCTTCTTCGGCAGTGTGGCCTAGAACACCTATTTGGAGTGTGAAATCTTCCAACATTGGCATGGAGACACTTGAGCATCATTCAAAGACATAATCCATCATCCTTTTTCCCACATCATCCTTTCAAGAATGGGAAGACATCCTTCATATCATCTTGGTTTTGTTTCTTCCTAAGGGGAGGAAAGTTGTTCGACACTTTTAGATCATCTTCAACATTCAATGTCAAGATTCTACCATCATTACAAGAGACTCAACATTGAGGGGGATTGGATGGTCTCTCTTCTTCTTCTCTCTTATGGGGGTTCATTTTCCTCGAATGGGTTTTTTTCCTTCTCATTCTTCATTGAGAGCACTTTATTTCTTCATCTCTCTTTTGGGGAGGAGTTTTGTCCCATTGGGTTTTCTCCTTTTCTCCATTTGTGAGAGATTACATTTACATTTTTACATGCGGGCTTGTACTTGGGACCCATATTTGTGTCATTTGCATAATAATTAGCTACTCCCTAAGTTGCACTTAAGGGGGGGTGTTAGTGTAAAGAAATTCTTGTACCTAGTTAATTCATTACTAGGGGTATTAAGGGACTTATTTACATGTTAAGTTTACTTAGGTCCTAGGAAGGAATATTTCTAGATGGTGCTAGGTGTCATTAAATATTATCTTATATTTTGGCTTATAACACATGTGTCCTAGGTAGTTGTGATAAGTTGTCACATGTCATAGGATTAAGACACTTGTCATAATCATATTTAATCTTGTGTCTCACCTTGGCTATATAACCAAGTGGTCTCATATGTATGTGTATAGGAGAAAATTTGCAACCCATGTGCAAATCCCCTTTTTTCCTTTATCCACTTTAGAAAACCAAGTTCGAAGGCTTAATTCCACCTAATCCCAGTGCTTTCATCCCACTTGGCACTCGTTTTGAGTGTCAGTGGAGGCATTTTTGTCAGGGACACCCGCACTGCGTTCAGACATCTACACGATGTGGGTACTTCCCTAGAAGATTCATATGGATGAACCTACAAAGTTCTCATTGGGAGTCAAGTTGTAATGCCCCCTTTAGTTGACCAACCCGAATATGGTCGTTTCTTTCATTCCCTCTTCAAATTCATCCCTTCAATATTCAATCCAACTTCTTCTGAGCTACTACACACTTCCAACTTTCATTCTCACACTCTTACATTCACTTTCACTCACTCCAAGCATTCAAGCTTCCATTGTAGCAAACACAACACTCCATATTTGGTAGAAAAAGTTGGTAACTAAACACCATTGCAGCAAAGGCTCAAGTACTCTCATTTTCTCCCCCAAGTAGCCTTGAGTGCTCTCGGTGGAGGTGGTAAAATTCCCTTCCTTTCGTTCTATCACTTGGTTGAGTTAGCACTTTACTATTTTGTAGTGCTTTTGTGCTTTTCATTACATTACTTCCTTTATCTTGTTTCCTTTGGTTGTTCATAGAGGTGGAAACACCTAAATGGGGGTCCTATTGAGGAGGGACCCTATACAGCCACCCAACATTTTCCCTCTTTCTATGTGTAGGTGGACATGCTTTCGAGGAGCTAGCTACTGACCGAATCTCTTGGTGAGATCATCCTTTCCTTTTTCACTCTTGCATTTATGCTTTATACTATTAGAGAGTACTTTACTTAATCATATCATTTTGGCCTTTCAGTTAGTTAGTTGGGTCGTTAGTCATTTTAACAGGTTTCACCTTTTCTTTATTTTTGTTTGGTCGTCTGAATGTCGGTGCACTTTAGATATGACAGCGCAATGGACCACACTTCCTTCCTTGAGTAAAGAGCTCCCTGAGGCATAGGGTTGAACCTAAAAATTAGCTCACCTAGCCCTCCTCAAAACTAGGGATTGTAGAGTGGTTGTAGGACATTATAGTCCTCATCATTCTCATCCTCATACCCTAAACATCGCATTTAGCTAAGGTAAGTTAGGGTAGCTTTCCACATCTTCACCCTTCATGACCTGGGGCCTTGCACATGGAGGTCCCCCTACCTTACATTTTGGTGAACCAAAATTTTTTCATCCATCAGTGTTAATACCTCCTCGAGTACTTCGTGATTGTTGTATTCTAGAGTGTTGTGAAGGTTTATGAGAATCACAACCTATTCCAGAACTTCCAAGTATATCATTAGGAGAAGTGTATGACACCTTCCGATGGAAAGGAAAAAGGTCTCTATTGGGTTATCTACAGGCCTTTTCTCTAGCCTCATTGTTCGTCTAGCCGTACAAGAGCAGTTTTCAAGCAACGAGATGGGGTTCATTGATGAAACTGATCATGTTCCCACTCCCCCTACATCTCCTATGCCATCATCGGTGGATGAGCATGAGGCCATTTAGATCCCTGCAGAATATGTGTCTGCCCTTGCTAGAGGACTAGGCGACTTAGAAAACCATTTAGAAAGAAATCTGAAGATGGCCAGGGCCACTCGGGTTGTTAGTGAGTTGAAGCACATGATCGATAAAGATCAAATAGGCATAGATATTTTGACTAGCCTCCTCGGTTTCACTGAAGCATGCACTCCTTCAGGAAACCCTATTTTTGCACAAGGAGTCACTTTCGAAGAATGTGAAGGACATTTAGGAGTATCAATGCCTCCCACTTCCATTTATATGGCTGACACAATCCCTTATATTAGTATCCCTTTGGTATTCAGATAACTCGAAACTAATAAAATGAATAAGGTCCCCTTGGGCTTTAGCTTCACTCCTCTTGTCACCTCTAGTGGTGGAGACTTTGGCAGGCTGAGTGGTGGGGGCTTTCATAGTGGCAGTGGATTTTGCAGTGGAAGCGATGTTGGTGGAGGTGGCTCTAGTGGACATCATGGTAGTAGTTTCAATGAAGACCCTACTAGCGGTAGTGTCTCTAGTGGTGGCTCTGGCAGAAGTCACACCAGTGACGATTCTGGTGGTGGCCTTGGTGGTGGTTCTGGAGGAGGTTCCTTTGGCCCTCTACCTTCTAACAACCCTATTCTAAATACCTTTCTTCAGAATATGGGTAAGATACAAAGCCAGTTGGTGAGTCTTTCCCAAGCCTCTGCCTAGCCTATCTTCTAGCCCTTTTTCTAACATAGCCCATTATCGATTGCAATTTTGAACACTCCTTTCCCTTTGGGAATGGAGACCTAAATTCAAGAAGTATGGTGGTAAAGGAGATCCAGAAACACACGTGTTTTCCTTTAACGCCCTATGCAGAGACTTTTTCCATCATGATGCATTGATGGCCAAACTATTTCCCTGATCTCTCAAGGACATATTGTTCGAGTGGTACTATTCCTTGCCTGATAATTCCATTTTCTAATTTGATCAACATGTTAATTAGTTTCTTAGAAAATTTCAAGCAAACATCAGGTTGAAGATGGCCTTTTTCAATCCCATCCTGTATAAACAAGGAGATAATGAAAAAATAATTGATTTCATAGTGCGCTACCAAGTGCTCCTCTCACAAATCTTGTATTAGCTACCTAATTCTGACATGCAGAAGGTATTCATAGGGAACTTACAAAGGCCTTGGTAAGACAAGTTTTCCCTTATGAAATACCCTTCTTTCACGCACTTGTGTGTAGCTTTATGAGAATACCAGCAGATAGTCATTCAATTTGGGGGCTCTTCCCCATGCTCCCGTTCTAAAGGAAAATCCATTGTATCAATCTCTGGGAAAGGAAAGATGGTTACAAATTTAGTTGCCACTACTAAAAACAATGGCCTCAAGAATAACCAAAATTTCATGAAGTTATTAGAATCTTATACTTTTGTCTTGCAGAAGTTTTTGAAGGATAAGATCATAAATTTGCCAACCCCAAATCCTATTAAAGAGCCTTACCTGAGTTTGTATGATGGAAGCTCTTATTGTCAATACCATAGAGTTAATGGACATGATATTGAACGATGTATGTAGCTACGTCAAGAGATACAAGACTGCATCGAGGATGATAGCATTCACCTCAATGGGAATAAACAAAATGTTAACAAATTAGTGGCAAAAGCTAATAGTGAACTGTAGATATACACAGACCCATTTTTGTCACATTATTCTAACATGATTGTAGATCCTACTGATTTTGTCACTCAACCTGAGGCCTATGTCAACATGGTCACAGTAACTTCCACTGCCTTACATGCACCCAGTTCACCAAACATCATGTTCACATCACAAGATCTACCCTTGAACAATAAACCCTCACCTCTCTACATTCCCGCTCACATCAATGGTAACATTGTGGCAGGAGTCTTGGTAGACCCCGCGAGCCATGTGAATTTTATCATAGAGGAAACATTAGTCTTAAATTCATTACAAAATAAAATTATGAAGAAACAAAGTATACCATCTGTACACACAATGGTATGAGTCTTAAACCTTATAGCTCAACAACCTTGTCCATTCTCGTTGGACCCAAAACTGTTAACACAGTTTTCAATGTTATCCCAGAGTCAGACATGTTCAGAGTGAAGCTAGGCATTCCTTGGCTAGCTTCCATGAATGGAATTTCCTCCATTCTTCAAACATGTATAAATTTTTCCCACAAAGGTGTTGTGCATGTACTGCATGACACCAGATATCAACCCTTGGTGTCCTATGGTGGATACTCACTAGATCACTTTTGTCCCTCACTAGTTGGTCTGCTTCCTCCAAGAGAGGACCTACTATATAAGAATTATGTAGAGTATAAGACTGGGGGAAAAGGATAGCTAAAACTAACCCTTCCTACAATGCATCCATTGATCACCTCCTCCTCCCTAAAGGAGAAGGAGAAGGTTGCGTCAACTACTCCCCATTCTCCAAAGAAAGAGGAGAAGCTCATCTCAGATCCATCTCCTTCTCGTAAAGGCAAAGAGAAGGTGAATTTTCCCTGGACTACCTCACCCTCTCCCCTTTCCTGGGAAGAGTACTGGATGAGTAAGCCCAGTGGCTATCCGCTAATTCTGATGGTTCCTCCTTAGCGTAGGCCCAAGCTCAGGATCATGGATCTTCCTGATGAATACCCCAGACTGTGGTACTATTTATATGGTAGAAAGAAAGGTTCCTAAAGGGAATTCGATCTATGGCCTCCTACCACTCCTGCTCCCAAATTGGTGAGTGGGAAGAGGTTCATTGTCGAGGCCCTTGAGTTGACTCTTGTTGCTGCTCAGCCTGTCCCTCTTGCTCTCATTCAGGAATTTGTTCCTCCATTGGAGACGACCATAGTGGATGTTCCTCTGGTTGAGCAGAAGCCTTCTGCTCCTTCACAACCTTTGACTTCAAGCTCTAAGAGCTAAATAAATCACCTTGCATGTGAGCATAAGCACCGACGAAAGGCTCTCTTAGCTAAGGAGGCCACCTCCCAAAGAAGGGAGGAAGAGAGGACCACTCCTACTTTATGGCCTCCTGCAATGTCACCCTCTTCCCTTCTGCTTCTCTTCACTTTGGTCCTGCGCTACTTCTGGCTTCCACTACGAGTGCAAATGTACCTAACCCCAAGAGGGTATAGGTGTTTATCGCTCCTTCAGTGGAGCCACCTTTGTTGATGTCCGATCTAGATATCCAGCCTTTCCTAAAGCCCGTGGATATGGTTAATACCTCAGTCAAATTCGACACGGTCCTTTCCTCCTCTTCCTCTACACCTCTAGCCTTGTTTGTGGGGAGTTCATCTCCTCCAATGAAGAAAGAGGTGGAGAGTGGTCCTTCTAGCAATGAAGGATGTAAGAGGATCCCACCTTCTTCACAAGGTGTTCCTGTGTTGACTTGTTTTATCCTAGTGATGGAACCAGTCTCAGATTCCCCTGAGCTCATCACATCTCCCAAGTCACTCAGCGAGCCCAATGGTGAATCTCAGGCTCATCCTACCCCATCCACTGAAGTTAGGCATGGTACCGCTCTAGGGTGCATTTTTAACTCTATGGATGAAGTTTCGGCCTTGTCGGCGATCTTCATGAAGTCACTAACCTTAACTCGACAAGAGCTTAGTGGAAAGGACCTCGAGGGGCCTTCTTCCTTGGCCCTTGTTGTAGGAGGGCTGAACACCCCTTCTCTTAGCATCCCTCCACTACAAGCTCATCCTCCTTCCCCCTACAATGATCTAAAGTGGGAATCAGATGACCTCTTGGCTGATCAATGTTAGGAGGAGGCCTCTTCTCGATCTTGTGTGTGTTTTTGTTTGTGATGTGTTCCCCCGTGATCATGCTATGTGTGCTTGGATACAGGCATGTATTTTATGTCATAAACCTTATTCTATTTGTATCATCATTCTTCCATGTTTGTGCTTGATTTTCGATAAATTGGGGATGATGCCAAGCATTGGGGGAATTTAGGCTTCCCTTCCATGTTGACCCAAATTTTTTTATTTTTACTTTGTCTTCTCATGCATTCTTCGCATGGTCTGATGTAGTAGGGGGTTGATGAAAGTTCATTTATATAATATTACTATACATATCTATATATATTTATGAGTAGTTCTAACCCTAAAATATTAGACTACCCCTGTGCTCTTTGTTTTCTTTTTCTTTCTTTCGCTTTCTCTTTATATTTCTCTCTTCTTTGCTTGAGTTGTCCCTTTCATGTGTGACAATGTGATTTCTTAAACATTTTTATTTTTAGAAAGCACATTCATTTCCAAAAAATATTTTTCTCATAAATCCTAGCAAACATTTCTTCAAAATTGCACTCTCAACTTGGAATCCTAACGAAACGCATTTCCTTCATCATGGGTTCGTAAAGAAAGGACTTAAACCTTCCTCTAAAGTGAGAATAGCTTTGATCTTCCCCTTGCATGGGGGAATATCCTTCCTTTCAAATTCCTTGATAAAGGATCGATTTGAGAAGGAGAACGTCTACTTTTGAACTGTGTGTCCCTTGAGTGGACCCTCCCTTCACGATGGGTTCCCAAAGGACCCCTTTGAAAGTTTTCAAAACTATTAACAACCTACATGACTGTCTGCTTACTTGCCTACATGGCCGCTTCCTGACTTTATGGAGTCTACTTTCTTAGGTTTCCTCCATGCGAGAGATCTTGGGGGATACCTCCCTACACAACTAAGAGTCTTTGGGGTGCTTTCCTTTGAGCTTCCTCCATGCGAGAGATCTTGGGGGTGGTTCCCCTATAGGACTGAGAGCCTATAGGGTGCTTTCTTGGGTTTCCTCCATGCGAGAGATCTTGGGGGATGCCTTCCCTATAGGACTAAGAGCCTATGGGGTGCTTCTTCGGGCATTCTTCATGCTTGATTTCATGGAGAATACCTTCCCTATGGGACTGAGAGCCTGTAGGGTGCTTCCTTGGGTGTTCTTCATACTTGGCTTCATGGAGACTATCTTCCCTATGGGACTGAGAGCCTGTAGGGAACTTCCTTTGGGTCTCCTCCAGGATGCAAGGTTTTTTGGGGGACACCATCCTTACAGGACCGAGCACTTGTAAGGTGCTTTCTCTTCTCAACTTCATAGTTATGAGCAACTATGAAGTCCTTCACTTACCTTGTACATTCAAGTACTCCAGACCGAGTATTTCTTCCTTGATGGTTTGAGTATACTTTTCTAACCTTACACTCTTCTTGATCTACTTTACTGAACCTTACACTCTTCTTGGTCTACTTTACCAAGCACACATCAATATTTGTGCTCACTAAAGTGGGGGAAAAATGTATAGGAGTAAATTTTTACCCCATGTGCAAATCCCCTTTTTACCTTTATCCACTTTAGAAAACCAAGTTTGAAGGCTTAATTCCACCTAAGCTCATTGCTTTCATTCCACTTGGCACCCATTTTGAGTGTCAGTGGAGGCATTTCTGTTGAGGACGCTCGCATGGCATGTATACGTCTACATGACGTGCTTACGTCCCTAGCATATTCCTATGAATGATCCTGTAGAGGCATTACACTTCTCATTGGGATTCAAGTTGTAACACCCCCTTTGGCCAACCAACCAGAATATGGTCATTTCTTTCATTCCTTCTTCAAATTCATCCCTTCAACATTCAATCAAAAAAAATTTTGAGCTATTGCACACTTCTAGCTTCCATTCTCACACTCTTGCATTCACTTTCACTCACTCCAAGAATTCAAGCTTTCCATTGTAGCAAACATAACACTCCATCTTTGGTAGAACAAGTTGGGAACTAAACACCATTGCAGTAGAGGCTTGAGTACTCTCATTTTCTCCCCCAAGCAGCCTTGAGCACTGTTGGTGGAGGTGGTAAGCTTCCCTTCCTTTCCTTCTATCACTTGGTTGAGTTAGCACTTGACTGTTTTGTAGTGATTTTTTGCTTTTCATTACATTACTTCCTTTATCTTGTTTCCTTTGGTTGTCTGTGGAGGTGGAAACACCTAAACAATGGTGTGACTGAGGTAAGCCCCTATACAGCCACCCAACATTTTCTGTCTTTTTGTGTGTAGGTAGATGTACTTTCGAGGAGCTAGTTGCCAACTGAATTTCTTGGTGATATCATTCTTTCCTTTTTCACTCTTGCATTTCTTCTTTATAATATTAGAGAGTACTTTACTTAATCATATCATTCTATCCTTTTAGTTAGTTAGTTGGGCTATTAGTCATTTTAACAGGTTTGACCTTATCTTTGTTATTGTTTAGACATACAGACGCTAGCACACTTTAGAGATGCCAGCGCATCTCACTATCATCTAAGGACCTTGCTTCCATCCTCTAGAAAAGAGCTCCCTAAGGTGCAGAGTTGAACCTAAAAACCAGCTTTCCTATCCCTCCTCAAAACTTGGGATTACAAAGTTGTTGTAGGACTTTATAGTCCTCATCATTCTCATCCTCATAACCTAAACATCACATTTAGCTAAGGTAAGTTAGGGAATTTTTTCGCATCTTGGCCCTCCATGACCTGGGGCCTTGTACGTGGATGTCCCCCTACCTTACAGTATGTTTTCATAACAATCTATTGGATAATTAAATTATATTTCAATATTGATCATTGCATATTGATCTCTCTCATGCTTTCATGAAGTTCCCATATCTTGGGTGGTTATAATCTTTAGCCAAATATTGCATGGTATAGAGTTATTCTATACCAACTCTTACAATGTGCATGAATTCAGTCCTTCAAGGAAGTCATTGAAGGGTGGTGAGTTGCAACACTTTGTTGATTCATCATTCCTTTTGGAATTGTGAAACAAGCACAAAACTACGAGCCACAAGATCAAACAACAAACAAAACACCTTCCACGCAAGAGATCTGCAGAACAAATGTGCAATTATCTTCAACAAGAAAAAGCTACAGAAGAGAGAAACTTTCAAGAAGATAGAAAGCTACAGATATTCTCTCATTGATAATTACAATGAGATCAATCCTTATGAAAGGAGATCAACAAACCCTAAAAAGGGAAACCCTAGTGTGCACACTTAATAATTAATAATTAATTAATTATTAATGTGCCTAAGTTTAGCTTAAGTAACTAAAGTGATAAGTGACTTAATTAATTAACCAATATGATTAAATTAATTAAGTAAAACAACTTATTACTCTAACACCCCCCCTTAAGATGAACTTAGGAAGTAGCTAAAACACTAAGAAAAAATGCATGAAAGCAAAGATGGGTCCCGGCAAACAAGGCCAAGTAAGGTACCCATGTACAAACAAAATATCTCTATAAAGTGGAGAAATAGAGAAAACCTCGTGGGAACAAAACTCTACTCCAAGAAGAGATCAAAGGTGATTGAAGGACTGAAAAGCCTCCAAATCAAGGAAATGTCCAGAAAAAGAAGAACATGTAGAACATCACAGAAGCATGAAGAAGCTGCAAACTCTGTCAAAAGATGACTGCTACAGTGCCGAAGAACCTCCTCTTAAGATATGATGATCAGGATCAAGAAGACAATAATCTGCATGAGTGCCCCCAATGACACTACTCGAATCAGATGGCAAACAAAGGCAAACACCTGAAACTCGAAGATACAGATGGTAAAGGTACCAAAATTCTAAAGAACTGATCATGAAAAAGTGGAAGGTTGCCTCCAAAAAATAGGAATGTAAAAGTGTCCATATGGTAAGTGATCCATCTCACCAAAATGCATGGGTAACCAGCCGCTGCATCCGCTTAGTACCTAGGAACAAATACTGTATACATAGCTCACTCCATCGAAACCAAGGAAGCATTAACACTAACAGTAGAAACCCCCCCATAATGCTGAAAAGGGAGAGGCATGACAGGTACACTAAAACTGAATGCCAGAAAGTAGTGCATGAAGAGGAACCAAGAGCATCTGAAGGTGCACAAGAAAGTACAAGCTGATAAAAAGGATGTGAACCAAAAGTCACATACACATGAGAAAGGTATGAAGGCAAACAAGGGCAAACATCAACCCCCATGGCACTTTATATCATAGTGCGAGTACAATAAGGCACAAAGTGATGTGCAAGAAACCCAATACTACACATACAATGCTAAGGCACTTTATCTCAGTGCGTTTACAAAAGAGAAATACATGCAATGTGAGCCCATAATGTCTACAATGTCCAAATAGGACAACATGCCTAAAAACAAGAATTTCTGGAAAATACCAGAAATAAAATCTAGAAACCACCTACACCACTACAAAGAGCTCAGAAACAGCTTTCTGATGATATCTTGTTTGTCCATTTTCGACATCGTATGCAAAAGTTATGCCGAAAATACTGAAGACAACACTGGAAAAGAAGATCTGACTTTAACTGGAAATAACAGGAACCTGAGAAAAAATCTCTAAAAAATACCTGCACCACTAGAAAGTACTTTGAGTCCTCTTTCCGATGATATTTTGTTTGCTCAATTTCAACACTGTGGGCGAAAGTTATGACCTCCAGAAGAAAATAGCTCCAAATTGACAAAAAAACACAGTCACGGCATTAAATTTGACGTCCAAATGACCGTCGCAATAGAAACTGAGCTTAAAATTGACTGTCAAACACCCGTCACTGCGTTTGTACAATTCGGCCTTATTACAGAAAAATTGTTTTTTATATAAAAAAAACAATAAAAAAAATACATATGTTAATTTTTTTTAAAAAAAAATTAATAAAAAAAACAGGGTCCGCATGGGGGCCGCTGCCTGGAAGGTGGCAGGGTCGGTACCCATGCAAGACCGACTGCGCAGGGGGCAGCGCCCACCACCGCCACCCATGGGCGGAGACCGAGGTGGCCGCCACCCTGCCAATGGCAGGGGGCGGTACCATCGCCGGTACCCCTCCCATGGGGGGCGGACGGAGTAGAGGGGCCCGCAGGGCCTGCAAGGTACCCTGCGGTACCTTGCTTCTCCTTTTTTTTAAAAAAACAAAACAAATTCGCCTCCCACAACCTTTAATAAAAAAGGTTTGTAATTTATTTATTTTTTTCAAATGATTTTTTGAAAAAAAATTTGTGGAATAAAACTAAAAAAAAATTGACGAATTTTTTTATTTTACCTCGGATTACGTGCAGAGGGCAAGGCCTTACGGGTAAAAAAAATTTGCTTCAGAAATCAACTGTTCGGATTTTAACGATTTCACAGTCGATCTTAGGGTTTTTGGCCGCTACGGACGCAATGGCGATGTCCATTTGTGCTCAAAATGCTCCGAAAATTCAAGCACCCCCTGGATCTGGCAAAAAAAACCTTTCTTCAAACCTTCACAGATCTGACAAACGGAAGCCAAATTTGACGAAACAAAGGTCGATCTGGACTATTCCAGAAGCTCTGGATTCAATGGAGAGGTCTGATTCATGCCAAAATGCTTCTAAAGATTCCCACCTCCAAATTTTGCAAAATAAGCAAAGGAGATTCAAATCTAAAGCTGCAACCCTTGTTGAAGAAGAAAACCTCATAAATCGAGAAGGGGTTTGCTGAATCCACGCTATGATACCATTTTGGAATTGTGAAACAAGCACAAAACTACGAGCCACAGGATCAAACAACAAACAAAACACCTTTCACGCAAGAGATCTGCAGAACAAATGTGCAATTATCTTCAACAAGAAAAAGCTACAGAAGAGAGAAACTTTCAAGAAGATAGAAAGCTACAGATATTCTCTCATTGATAATTACAATGAGATCAATCCTTATGAAATGAGATCAACAAACCCTAAAAAGGGAAACCCTAGTGTGCACACTTAATAATTAATAATTAATTAATTATTAATGTGCCTAAGTTTAGCTTAAGTAACTAAAGTGATAAGTGACAATTAATTAACCAATATGTTAAATTAATTAAGTAAAACAACTTATCACTTTAGTTACTTAATTAAACTTTTATAATAATTAATTAGTAATTACTAGGATGTGCCTTTTTAGGGTTTGTTGATCTCCTTTCATAAGGATTGATCTCATTGTAATTATCAATGAGAGAATATCTGTAGTTTTCTATCTTCTTGAAAGTTTCTCTCTTCTGTAGCTTTTTCTTGTTGAAGATAATTGCACATTTGTTCTGCAGATCTCTTGCGTGGAAGGTGTTTTGTTTGTTGTTTGATCCTGTGGCTCGTAGTTTTGTGCTTGTTTCACAATTCCAAAATGGTATCAGAGCGTGGATTCAGCAAACCCCTTCTCGATTTATGAGGTTTTCTTCTTCAACAAGGGTTACAGCTTCAAATCTGAATCTACAGAAGAGAGAAACTTTCAAGAAGATAGAAAGCTACAGATATTCTCTCATTGATAATTACAATGAGATCAATCCTTATGAAAGGAGATCAACAAACCCTAAAAAGGGAAACCCTAGTGTGCACACTTAATAATTAATAATTAATTAATTATTAATGTGCCTAAGTTTAGCTTAAGTAACTAAAGTGATAAGTGACTTAATTAATTAACCAATATGATTAAATTAATTAAGTAAAACAACTTATTACTCTAACAATTCCTTCCTATCATTTATCCTTTTACCATTGATATTGTCATTGTGGAAGTGGGAACACTAATAGAGGGTTTGACTAAGGAAAGCCCTTAAATGGAAAAACCTTTCCTCTCTCTTTGAATGTGCTGGTTATAGGTTTGGAGAGGATTAAATGAAGTTTGAATATCAATTATTTTTTGTTGCATTAAAAACCCTACACCTTGTTAGCTCATGAAAACTCAGCTATAAAATTATTCGATGGTGATCTGACAAATTTGAAGGTGGGAATCGAAAGATCAAATTCAACATTAGAGGACTATGAAAATAGATCTAGGACACTCCTACAAGGATAGAGATTCCCTTTTGCACCTATTTCCTCCTATTTTGATTGATACCAATTTTTTAGCATAAGTACACAACATTCTTCCCTCCCTAGATTTTCTTTTGAATCCTTGTTACAATTTTTCAATTGTTGGAAGCTCACATTTTCCATATTAGGGAACATAGTCTAATTAGGTTAATCAAGGAAAATAAATCCCAATCCATTCTAAGACTCAATAAGATGTCTATCTAGGTTTGGTTGAATCACCTTCATGGTTGAAAGTAAACCTAATCGCCTTGTTTATCTCTATCTTAATGAAAACCTAGAAAAAGGAAGAAATTAATCCAAGATTTAGCAATGCATTGTTTGCATTGTTCATTTAGGGTTTCATTTTTGCATAATAAAAGATATAAAAAATTCAAAAAATTGCATATCATATTGTATTATAGGTTGCATTAAGGTTTATTTTAGTCATTTAGGTCAAATCTACATTAAAAATTACATTCACAATTATCATTATTTATTCAAACATTGTTACACATTTGCATTTGAGTCACATTGTCTTAAATTGAGAAAATTTTGAAAAAATATTGCCTTTCAGACCTGTTTACAAATAGACACAAAACCCCTAAGCAGTCTAATAAACATTTAGTCTTTCAATTTTTAGAAGCCCTCTCAAGGACATAGACACCCTTGGACGCCTTTGTCCTACTACTACTAGTGGCTTAAAAAAAATTCAACAGATCCTTGTCTCTATATTTTCAGTCAATTTTTGCTTGTAAATGTTTGATTTGAAATTTTACAAAGATGTTATTTCATGTGCAAGAAAGGTTTCATTTTTCTTAATTTGTTATAAATTTGAAAAAAAAATTGTTACATTTCAGTTTTGGAAATTATTAGATCTGTAGGACATTATTTACATCATATTCTCATTGCAAAAATATTTTTTTATCATAATTCATGTCCTATTGACAAATCTTGTTAATTATTTCAAAAAAAAATCATTACAAGCATGTCATAATGAGTTTATTTCCCCTCTTTTGTTGTTTTTCATTGATCCCAATCCCACTATCTCTCCTATGTGTGAGGTTAGCTTGGTGAAAGAGAATACAATCTTTGGAAATCATGGCAATCATGTTTATTCATCTCTCGATACCTCACCTATTTGGGAAGAGGGTATCTTGGTGTTAATCATTGAGTATCATGAGAATCTTGTTTGTTTCTCTCCCCTACCTCTCTTACTTGGGAAGATATTGTTGGACAAGAGGATGAAATCATTGATACATTTATGGATTTCATAGATGAAGATGATAAGGTGACATTAGATCCCCCCTCAATAGAATATCATCAACAAGAATTTAAATCCATTGAGGTTATGAATGCAAAATTAGTTATTAAATCTCCTTTGATTATTGGACCTCTTAAAACTACTAAAATTCCTCTAATTATTGAACCACCTAAGTCACCTCTCATTATAGGACCTCCTAAACCTCATGGCCATATCCTAAGCTTTACAAAATAACTCACTAGTAATCATGCGTCAAAGAAACCAATTTATCACATAGTTGTTCACACCTACCACACTAGAAATAATAAGTAACCAAAACACACTCAAACATCCATTCAATTACCTCAACCATACATCCCACTCATACCTAACATTTTGTAGTGTAGTGGTAAATAATTTGATCTTGTTGAGCAACTTTGTAACACTCCTGCTAAGATATCCTTGTGGGATTTGATTCAAACATCCCCTGCTTACCATGGCATGCTTCAAAATGCTTTGTTGTGGTCCCTCATAGTGCATAACCAAATGATGTAGTAGCCTTAATTGAGGGTATGAATTTGGCTCATGTGGATATTTTCTTTCATCAAGGTGAATTACCCCCCTTGGAAACATTAAAACTATTAGGGTAAATATATTTTACCTTAGGCTTAAGTTAACTTAAGCATAATAATTATATTTATTCAGGTGGTTTATTTCCCATATCAAGTAGTTTTACACCTGCCCTATACTTTATGCCTTTAAAAGGCTATAACATTGTGTAAATTAATCAGATCTCGGTATTTTTCACTCCTTATTTAGTGAAATGGCCTCATGTCTCTCTCGCTTTCGTGAAGGTTATTTCTGCAATTTTTCATCTTGGACTCCACCAACATGGTATTAGAGCCTGCTATCTATGAATCCTTTCTGAGATTTTTCACTGAGTACTTGAGATCAATTTATTTTTCTACATTTGAAATTTTCTAAATTTCAAAATTGCCTTATTTTGATTTTCTATATTGAAGCCTACGATTTTCTATTTGTTGTTTAAATGTTGCAGTTATTTCCTTGTATCACAGAATGTGATTTTCCAGAGGAGGCATTTTTTCTGTTGTGCATTCAGGACATGATTTGCCTCTTTGATTCTGACTTCTCCTTGGCAGGTTGAAGCATTGTTCCAGAAGCACACTTTCATTAAGAAAGGAAATGAATTTAGTTTGAAGGAAACTACGGTTTCAATAATTGTGGGTGTGATTTTTTTCTCACCTATGCTCATTTTTAGTCCAAGTTTGAGGGATTGAGGATTAATTCACATTTGAAGTAGCATCAAGATATTTTTTTGCATGGTTTCTTCTCACTAGAGGACAGAGTGTTTGAAATCTATGATTGGAGTGGAGACTTCAAAGGAAATGACCAGCATGGTGTGAGAGGGGCAGTTTCATTTTTTTGAAGAGTGGCTTTATGATTGATATTCTTTGCTTCTGTCCACTAGAAAGTTGGATTCCTTTCTCTTCAACTCATGTATTGTAGCCATTTGGTAGGTTGGATATGAAACTGTGGTCATCAAAGACTCTAGTGTAAAAAGTCTCTTGAGAGATTGATTTTCCATTTAGAGTTCTAGGGTGCTTCTTAGAGGAAATTCAGTATTGCATTTTCTCATAGGGTTCATGTTAGTTTGGTATTATTCTTTGTAGCCATGAATACCTTTCATGTTATTTTTCTCTGCTTTGTGATTTGCACAGGCTGCAAGCCCAGGATTTCTCCATGTCTCCTCCAAATGTCCTTAACTTTTCCATTGACTATTGATGCTTCAATTTGCAGACTGTAGGCATCAATTTTGGCAGTCACAAAGGCTGCTAGGTGAATCAAGAGTGTCCCCCTGAAAGGCGATTTGCAAGGAAAAAGGAATTTTTATCACAGGCTCAATTTTCATTTGATTGGATGAGCATAAGAGTTTGGGAATTCTTTCTAAAGTCTTCCCTAAATATTTCATATTAGGGTTTCCATTTTTTACATGGCTATTCTTTGTTGGGTGTGAGAAGAATTTACTTTTTTTACAGTTGTTGGAACACTAATCCCACATTAGCAGTGTGAGATATATTTTTGTTATGCATATAGCATTGCAGTGTGAATGATTGGTGCGAGCAAGTCTCACAAGCTATGAAGATGTTATCCTTTTTTTGGTGATCCGTGCTTATGCTCTTTGGAGTTATTTGGTGAGTTGATTTGAGATTTGGCTTGGTGATTTGGCACGAGAACCTAGTAAGGTGTTTACTTTTTTGCTCTTTTTTTTAGATTCTCGGCCCCTTTTTTTCTTCTTGAAGTATTTTTGGGAAGCCTTCATTTGCAGTATTTGGGAGTTTCTATTTTTTTTTTAAGGTTACTATCTTTGCTTTTCTGGAGATTTTTTATAGTTGTTATGGGGTTTTCATTACATCCTACTATGATTATGTTGAAAAGGGGAAACTATAAACAATGGAGAGATGGTATATTAAAGCACTTGAGATGGATTCATTTGTTGCCACATTTTTATAATCTTCTTCCCCTTCCTGGTATTGATAGTAAGAAATTTGCATGGAATTGAAAAAGGTATCATGTCCTAGGAGTTATTACAATGCATTTTGATGATGCCACTTTGGATGCTATTGGTCATTTTGAGTGTCCATATATTCTTTGGGCTAAAATCTGGGAAATACATGGAGATCCTGATACTCAGCCATTCCCAGAAGATCCTATTTCATATTGTCTTGTGCCTCTTCTTTTTTTAGACAAGATACCCTATGATCATGCTACTATGCAGGAGTTTGAAGTGTTGGAATACTTTGAATCTTCAGATGAGGATGACGAGGGTTCTTCAGATGCTCCTTCTTCTCCATTAGAGATAGTTGATGTACCTTTTCCTTTAGTGATTCATTATGCAGAGTCATTGATTGAGACTCCTATCATTCCTGTTTAGCAAGATCTTCATTTTTTGTTGATGATTCATTGAGCACATCCAATGATTCCTCACAACTAGTATCTCATCTTCTTCCTAATTAGGATTCTTATTTGTTGGACATTGGTTCATTGTTCATGGAATCTCACATTTGTAACTTGGAAGACACATTTGAGGGTATATCCCTCCTATTTGATGATAGTTGTAGTACAATTGATGTCACCCCATTTCAGTCTCTAGATATTTTACAGCATCATTTTCTATTGGTACCTTGTTTGTCACCTTCTATTGTGATTGGGCATGTTCTTGGTTGGTTCATAGCATCATCTTCCAAGGTCTTGGCAACACATGAGCAGATTCCAAAGACATCATCATACATATTCATGCTTCTTTCTTTCAATTCCTATCTAGAATGGGAAGCATGCCTACATTTTTATTTGGTTTTGTTTCTTCTGAAAGGGAGATAAGTTTTTTGTCGACATGGGATCATGTTTTTTCTTTGGGAATTTACCATTTTTGCAGGTGATTACACATTGTCGGGGGGCTATATAGTCTCTCTCTTTCCCTCTTATGGTGGGATATTGATTGTATATACATGATGTATGTAGTCCTTGGGTGTGTGATTGAGTCCTCCATATATGCTTCATTTCTAGTTTTTTTCTCTTTTGGACAGGGTTTTTTTCCCACAGGGTTTTTCTCCTTTTCTCCAATTGTGAGAGATTTATTTTTTGCATTGTAAATGGGTACCTAACATGGTTGTGTAGTTGAGACCCATATTGCATCTTCATTTTTTGCATAATAATTCTCCTTAAGTTGCACTTAAGGGGCAGTGTTAGGGTAAATAGATTCTACCTTAGGCTCAAGTTAACTTAGGCATAATAATTTTATTAATTCGGGTGGTTTCTTTCCCATATCGGGTAGTTTTACTCCTACCATATACTTTACGGATTTAAAAGGTTGTCACATTGTGTAAATTAATCAGATCTTAGTATTTTTCACTCCTTATTTCGTGAAATGGCCTCGTGTCTCTCTCACTTTCTTGAAGGTTATTTTTGTATTTTGTGATCTTGGGCTCCACCAACAAAAATAAATAGAGGCTTCGATGGTAATGGCTATTATTAGTAAGGTTGGTATTAGGTGTACCCTTATTGACAATAGTTCAAGGCTTAATGTTTTTAGTGTGAACCTTTTGGATAGAATTGGAGTAGATAATACTAAAATTCAACTAGGTGATTTGTGTATTCAAGGTTTGATAATGTGGGAAATCAACTGCTTGGTGTGATAATGCTACCTATTAAATTTGGTAAGGTTGTATTGCAAATTCCTATCCATGTCATGCCCCATGATCTTTCATATAATATTCTCGTGGGTAGACCATGGATTCATGAGATGAAATTTGTTCCTTCAACGCTTCATCATCTAATGAAATACACTTACACCAATAAGGTTTACACGATAAAAGTTTATCGTAAATCTAAAAATTATTTACAAATTGAAACAGGAATGACGAATCCTCTTAGCACATTGATACCAACTTCAAAAGTGAAACCTTTACAAATTCATGATGGGTTAAGTGCAAAAATATGGGTCCCAAAAAGGGGGCTTAAGTGGCCACTTTTTTTTTTGAAATCAGGAATACTGACCTTGGACGTGAAATTGAGGATAGTTACACTCAAAATTTTGAGATGGAACAAAAACAAGGATCAAAGTGCTCTGAGTCTACTTTCTAAAATACTAATTTATTTTGAAAATGGTTGAGATTAAGGGATTCAAAAGAGGGACATACATAAATTGGTGTTGTTTTTGTCAAAAAAAAATAACATATGAACTCTTATACATCCCTAGCATGGTGAACTTATCTTTAGTATTTTTAAAATCGCTATGGTGAGAAATTAGCTAATAGTATGTAGTTGATGCATGATTTTTCTGATAATTTTTTAATGAATATTTAATTTTTTACTAATTTTCTAAGTGGACACTTACTTAAAAACAAAATTTTGGTTGTGCTACCCCTACAAATTTTGGAAACTAATTGAAATTTATTTTTTTTAATTTGTAGAATGGAGTCTAGTTTCTAAAAATATAATTTATTTGAAATTTTGATGAACGGTTAATTTATGATGAAAAAAACACCAAATGCTACTTTTTTCCAAAAAAGAGACACAAACAAAAGAAATTATGGATGAAAGGCTTAACATTGTCAAAAGTGAAAAAAAATTACATCGTTGGATAGCTAAGAGAGAACCTAAGATTACCCAGGTATTTGATTTGTTTGACATTGAACAACATGCAATCCTAACGATGAGCACGAACCTGATTATGTGAAATATTGTAGAATTTGCAAAAACATGTCTCTAGTCATTGGGAATGCCCTTCAAGCCTTTGGGTTGGTATTTCAAGGAAAATATCAAGCCCAAGGCTTGGGCATTCCCAAATCAAGATATAATGCACTCATGTTACATCTTTGTTTTGACATGGTTTTTTGCGTTTGTGAGGGACATGTCTAGCAAGACATAATGCAAGCACAGTATAACATGCTCACATTATGTCTTGTTTTATGTTAAATGCTACTCTATTGAATGTATTTTTATATATTTATATGTTTGTATGAACATGTATGCTTGTATGTCATGTATGTATTAATGTATGCATGCTTGTATGTATGTATGTATGTATGAATGTATGTATCAATGCATGTATATTGTATGTATGCCTATATGTACATAAGATTGTATCTGCACATGTACATGTATGCTTGTATGTATGTAGGATTTTATGTACATATGTATTATGCTTGTATGTATGTATGTCTTTAGAGGGATGGGGAATTTTAAGAGAGAGAGAGAGGGTGGAAGTGATATTTTAAGAGAGAGGGAGTGGGAGAGAAGGGGTTGGAGTAGGAGGCAATAAATCGATCAGGCAAAATCCGCGCTTCAAATCAAACCGCTGCAGATCAATCAGGATCAAAATCATCAAAATCAATCATCCGCTTTTCATCACGCGAGAAATCAAAATCAATCAAAGTTTCTCAATAAAATCCGAAAAAGACAATCAAAAGTCAGCTCCGAGATTCAAAATCGAAAAATTTCATCGAAAACCATCAAATCAAAATCGTGAGATCAATAACAAAATATCCGCGCATCCATCAAGATAATCAGATGCATCCAGAAAAATCAAAAAATATCGGGGTCATCAGGATCATCAAATTAAAGATCAGGGTCAGGTCAGGGTCGTCAGAGGATTATAGTTGAGGGTAGAGGTGGGTTGAGGTATTGGGTTGAATATTTAGGGTTTAGGTTTAAGGTTTAGGAGTGGGTTTGAGGGTATATGGTTGGAAGGATTGAGTTTGAGGGTCTAATGTGGGGGTGGGGGTATGGGGTTGGGGTTTAGGGTTTAGGATTGAGGGTTGAGGGTTGAGAATTGAGGGGTTGAGGGTTTAATGTATAGGGTAGAGGGTAGGGGTAGAGGTTTAATGGTTTAGGGTTTAGGGTTGAGGATTGAGGGTTGGAGGTTTAAGGTTGAGGGTAGAGGATTGAGGGTATAGGGTTGAGGGTCCAATGTATAGGGTAGAGGGTATAGGGGTTGATGGATTAGGGTTTAAGGGTTGAGGGTTGAGGGTTGAGGGTTGAGGGTTAAGGGTTGAGTGATTAAGGGTTGATGGTTTAGGGATTAGGGTAGAGAGTTTTCTTGTATTTAAGGGTTTATGGATTAGGGTTGAGGGATTATGGTTTAGGGTAGAGGGTATTGGGTTGAGGGTAGAGGGTAGAGGGTTTAAGGTTTTAGGGTTTAAGGATTGAGGATTTAGGTTTTAGGGTTTAAGGTTGAGTGTTTAAGGGTTTAAGGGTTGAGGGTTTAGGGTTGAGGGATTATAGTAGAGAGGGAGGGTTGGATGGATAGAGAGATGGAGGGAGAAGTGAGATAGAGAGAAGGAGAGAATATGGAGGGATATAGATATATGAGGATTGAGGATCCAATGCATAGAGTAGAGGGTTGAGAATATAGGGTATAGGGTTGATGACCTGTAGGGTTGAGGGATTAGGGTATTGGGTTGAGGGTATAGGATTGGGGGATTAGGGTTGAGGGTACATATGGTTGAAGGATTGGGGTTGAGATTCCAATATATAGGGTAGAGGGTATTGGGGTTGAGGGTTTAAGTTTTGAGGGTTAAGAATTGAGGGATTAAGGGTTGAGGGTTTAATGTATAGGGTAGAGGGTAGAGGGTAGAGGGTTGAGGGTTTAAGGGTTGAGGGTTGAGGTTTAATGGTTGAGGGTAGAGGATTGAGGGTATAGGGTTGGGGGATTAGGGTTGAGGATCCAGTGTATGGGATAGAGGGTATAAGGGTTGAGGGATTAGGGTTTAGGGTTGAGGTTGAGGTTGAGGATTAGGGTCAAGAAGGGTTGAGGGATTAGGGTAGAAGTTTACTAAGTGGTTTTAAGGGTTTAAGGGTTGAAATATTAGGGTTGAGGTTGAGGGTATAGGGTAGATGGTTTAAGGGTTTAAGGTTTAAGGGTTTAGGGTTTAGGGTTGAGTGTTTAAGGGTTTATAGGGTAGAGGATAGAGGTTTAAGGGTTAGGGTTGATGGTTTTAATGTTGAGGGTAGAGGATTGATGGTATAGGGTTGGGGGATTAGGATTGAGGGTTCCAATGTATGGGGTAGAGGATATAGGGGGTTGAGGATGGGTTTAAGGGTTGAGGGATTAAGGGTCAAGAGGGTTGAGGGATTAGGGTGGGAGATTTTACTAAGTAGGGTTTAAGAGGGTTTTAAGGGTTGAGGGATTAGGGTAGAGGTAGAAGTTTAGGGTTTAGGTTTTAGGGTTGGTTGAGGGTTTAGAGTTGAGGGAGTAGGGATAGAATTATAGGGTTGGGGGATTAGGGTTGATGTCCAATGTTGTATGGGGTAGAGGGTATAGGGGGTTGAGGGATTAGGTTTTAAGGGTTGAGGGTTGAGGGTTTAGGGATTAAGGGTCAAGAGGGTTGAGGGATTAGGGTAGAGAGTTTACTAAGTGGGTTTAATGGTTTAAGGGTTGAGGGATTAGGGTTGAGGGTAGAGGGTATTGGGTTGAGGGTAAAGGGTAGATGGTTTAAGGGTTTAGGGTTTAGGGTTCAGTGTTTAAGTGTTTAGGGTTTGAGGGTTTAGGGTTGAGGGTTGAGGGATTATGATCAAGGTTATTAGGGTTTAAGGATTGAGGGTTGAGGGTACAGGGTATGTGGTTTAGGGTACAGGGTAGAAGGTTTAAGGGTTTAGGGTTAAAGGGTTTAGGGTTTAGGGTTTAGGGTAGATGGTTTAGGGTATAGGTTTGAGGGTATATGGTTGAAGGATTAGGTTGATGGTCCAATTTAAAGGGTTGAGGGTATAGGGTTTTAGGGTTTAGGGTTTAAGGATTGAGGTTCGATGGATTAGGGGTTGAGGGTTGAGAATTGAGGGTTGAGGGTTTAATGTATAGGGTAGAGGGTAGAGTATTTAAGGGTTTAAGGGTTGAGGGATTAGGGTTGAGGGTAGAGAGTATTGGGTTGAGGGTAGAGGGTCGATGGTTTAAGGGTTTAGGTTTTAAGGGTTGAGGGTTTAGGGTTTAGGGTTGATTGTTTAAGGGTCTAAGGGTTGAGGGTTGAGGGATTAGGGTTGAGGGTATTATGGTTTAAGGGTTGAGGGTTGAGGGAAAAGGGTTGAGGGTAGAGGGTATTGGGTTGAGGGTATAGAGTGGAAGGTTTAAGGTTTTAAGGTAGAGGGTTAAGAGTTGAGGGTAGAGGGTTTAGGGTATAGGATTGAGGGTATATGGTTGAAGCATTAGGTTGAGGGTCCAATGTAAAGGGTAGAGGGTATATGGGTTGAGGGATTAGGTTTTAAGGGTTAAGGGTTGAGGGTAGAGGGTTGAGGGTTGAGGGTTTAAGGGTTGAGGGATTAAAGGTTGAGGGTTTATGGATTAGGGTAGAGAATTTTCTTGGATTTAAGGTATTAAGGGTTGAGGGATTAGGGTTTAGGGTAGAGGGTATTGGGTTGAGGGTAGAGGGAAAAGGGTTTAAGGGTTTAAGGGTAGAGAGTAGAGGATTTAAGATTTAAGGGTAGAGGGTAGAGGGTTAATGGTAGAGGGGAGAGAGATAGGAATGAGTGAGAGAGAGAGAATTGAGGGTATAGTGTTGAGGACCTATATGGTTGATGGTTTAGGGTATTGGGTTGAGTGTAGAGGGTAGAGGGTTTAAGTGTTTAGGGTGTAAGGATTTAGGGTTGATGGTTTATGGTTGAGGGTAGAGGGTTTAGGGTTTAGGGTTGAGTGTTTGAGGGTTTAAGGGTTGAGGGTTTAGGTTACCAATTTCACCCACTAGCTTGCCAATTTGGTGAAATTGGCAATGTAGTGGCATGTTTGAAAAAATGGGTCCAAGAAATGGGGTCTCCCAGTGATTTACATCACTGAGAGACCCCATTTTTTCAAATAGGCTAAGTTCATATGCCAATTTCACCCACTAGCTTGCCAATTCGGTAAATTGGCAATGTAGTGGCCTGTTTGAAAAAATGGGTCCAAGAAATGGGGTCCACTGGGAGACCCCATTTCTTGGACCCATTTTTTTCAAATAGGCCACTACATTGCCAATTTCATTGAATTGGCAAGCTAGTGGGTGAAATTGGCAATGTAGTGGCCTATTTGAAAAAATGGGTCCAAGAAATGGGGTCTCTCAGTGATTTACATCACTGGCAGACCCCATTTCTTGGACCCATTTTTTCAAATAGGCTCAAGGTCATTAGGATTAGTTTCAAAGGCACAATTTGACATTTCCACTAAAGATTTTAATGACATCCAAAACTTATTAATGAAAAAATCCATGATGTAAATGAATGAAAGAAAACCAAATGCAAGAAAAATAGCAAATATGGAAACTATAACAAAAAACAAGAACAGAAAATAGAAATGCAGAAAATGTTCAAGAAATGCCATAAATTATAATACAAAATGTGCAGAAGGACTAAGTCACCCAATGTGACAAATTAGTCCCAGTGATGATTTTTTTGAGAGTTTTTAGAAATTTTAAATACAATTTGATGTGTTTCAGATGCACAGATGCAACTACAATATGAAAATGTAGAATTTTATTGTTTTTAAATGAAATATGATGCAAAAATGCAAGCTATATGAGCTTCTTACTAATGCAAATTAAACAATGCAAAACCTAATGCAATGTTGATACAAGTTAAACCTAGGATGCACTTGAAATCAGAAAGAAAATGTTCAAATGTTGGGTTCACCAAAATGTGGACGTTGATTTTGGGTATCTGAGGGTTCTCTAACTCTTCAAGGGTTTTTCACCTAAAAGGAGAGAAATGGACCCAAATTTCTAATGTCTACATTCAAAATTAATGCAAGGATGGATGCAATATGTCTAAATATGATGTCTAATGCAATAAACTAAAAAAGAAATATGATTATTGATGTAAAACCTAAGAAATGCAAAGTGTTTGAAAACATAATGATGTATGCAAAAACACCTAAGAATGCAAGTAAATGATAACATAATTAAACAAGACTGGAGAGGTGCACCTAGAATCTAAATTATGATAAAGAGAAGCTCTGGAATCATATAGATTTGACTAGAAATGTTGACTAGGACACTTGTGCTAAGTCAGGAACTTAGTCCAGTTTCGAGGAAAAATTTTCAAAACAAGAATCTGCCAAATAGGTACTCAGAAATACAAAAACCACTTTTTAGGCCTAGCAGTGGGACTAATTCACCATAGATGGTGGCTTAGTCCACCTGGGAATCTCAAGAAATTTGGGACAGGAATCTATAGCTTTCGATCTACACTTCGTTTTCTTATAGGTGTCCAATTCAAACTCTACAGAAATTAGGCTGAAAGAGGTCTCCAAGCTTCAATTAGGGCTTTTTTGACTTTGATGACTTTGATGGATTGAAAAAACCTGTTTAACACCTTTCTCTTTGACAAATCTACATACAAGACCTACAAACACAAATGCAAAGAGGGGGAAAAGGGTTAAGGGTTAGAGTATAGGGGTTTGCCTTGGTCAAACCTTGATTTTGTAATCAAACCCTATGAAATGAAATGAAAGAAGAAGAGAATGATGAATAAATAACATGCAATGTCACAAACTCACCAAACCCTTGATACATAGAAATCTGAAGATATGCAATGAAGTGCTCCAATGCATGACTTGATAATGCTTAGAGTGCTTGGTAATTGCTTGATAATTGCTTGGATGATTAAGTGAATGAATGGGGTTGAAAATGAGAAGAAAACCCTTTATTTATACTTGATTTTACTAAATTTCCCAAAAAAAACACATCATAGGCCAACCTCAAGGGTAAGAGAATAAAATCCTACCAAGAAATTGAAATTGTTTTGATTTTTGTGCCCAGTGGGACTAAGTCGCCCCAGGTGGTGACTTGGTGCCATCAAGGACATTTTACTGGGTGTCAGAAATTAAAGTGCATTTAATAAGGTTTAACAGGAATATTCTCAAAAACACACTTAAGTATGGTTGGAAAGTGCATTAAGGGGTCATTTAAACATAAGAAAGGGTTGAATTAGTGATGACAAGTCTAGAAAAGCATGAACTCTTTACAACACTTTGAATTAAGACTTGGTAAGTGATAAAAATGGGTTATTTAGGTGAATTATAATGAAAGGGTCCTAGAAAAGTGTGAAAGTGAGTTATAACACTTCACAACAATTTTAACATGTTGACCATATTTACACATTAAATCTAGGAAAAATCAAGCCAAATTCCATGAGAGAGACTCAAGTGAGCGTAAAAATGTCCAACTATAATTTTTTTGGAAACACATATATTACAATAAGAAGTAAAGACATTAATATATAGAAATTACATTATAAAAAATGATATATTTAACAAAATAATCACTTACCACCATCTGATGATCACTCTCCATGAGGGAAACATTTGAATTCCCATGTTGAGGCGTGCTGAAGCCTTGTATAAACCATCCAAATAGAAATTAAACTATGAATCAATAATGGTTTGATTTTTCACTAACTAACATCTCTAACAATGAGCGTAAATTAAAATTTAGTAATTTTCCTCATACCTCCCCTATCAAAACCATCGGGGATTCTATAGTAGATGAAACACCGAACTCCATTTCCCTATGAACATTCGTAGGTGTATCTGCTTGCAACATTTAAAAATAAAACAAAAAATTATTCAATCATGAAAACTACAATAGTGATCCATGTCATGGATTATAATATATGAGATAATGAACAAATTTTTGAGTACTTATGAAACTATATATTTCTAACTATCATGCTTACTATTTTCCCTATCCATATCTTGTTCAAAAGCACATGTTTTTAGGCTTTTACCCATAGCAGCAAGCCAGTGAACCGTTTGATAAAATTATTTCGTAGACATGTATGATAATTGTGATGGAATAGAGAAGGCAGTGAACTATTTGAAAAAATGCCTCAAATAAATGGGGTCTCATGGTGATGGAATTCCATGACAAACAAATTTGTCATGGCATTCCATCACCATAAGACTACATTTCTTTCAGGCACTTTTTCAAACAGTTCATTGCCTTCTCTATGGTATTATGCTAGGATGGGGTGGATGGTATAGTTTGGCCTTGGTTATGAAATGGAGGGTGATCATGACATGAAGAGGGAGGAGTGGGGACATGAACAAGTGGAATAAAAGGTGGAAGGTTCCATGGATTGGTAAATTGAGGATGAGGACCCTAAAAAGAATTTGGAGGGGAATTTTGGCTAATGGGTTGGTTTCTATTCTTCAAGCAGTGAGTTGTTAGACAAAATGCCTCAGAGAAATGTGGTCTCGTGGTGATGGAATGGCATTCCATCACCATGAGACCACATTTCTTCAAGGAATTTTTTCATACTACTCACTACCTTAACTATGATATTGCTTACTATTATGCTTTGATAGAAATTTTTCCAAGCATCCATAGCTTGTTGGAAAGCACCTATTTTAGGCTTTTAGCCATAGCAACAAGGAAGTGAGTAGTTTGATAAAATGCTTTGGTACACATGTATGGAAAATGTGGTAGCATAGAAAAGGTGGTGAGATGTTTGAAGAAATGCCTCGAACAAATGTGGTCTTATGGTGATGGAATGGCATTCCATCACTATGAGACCACATTTCTTCGAGGAATTTTTTCAAACTACTCACTTCCTTGTCTATGCTATTGCTTACTATTATGCTTTGATAGAATTTTTCCAAGCATCCATAGTTTGTTGGAAAGCACCTTTTTTAAGCTTTTAGCCATAGCAGCGAGGAAATGAAATGTTTGATAAAAAAATTTGGTAGATATGTATGGAAAATGTGGTAACATAGAAAAGACTATGAGTTTTTTGAAAAAGTGCATCAAAAAAACTAGGTCTCATGGTGATGGACATCACCATGAGACCGCATTTCTTTGAGGAATTTTTTCAAACAACTCATTGCCTTGTCTATGCAATTGCTTACTATTATTCTTTCATATATTTTTTCCAAGCATCCATAGCATAGACAAGGCAGTGAATTGTTTGAAAAGATGCCTCAGTAAAAAGTGGTCTCATGGAATGCCATGACAAGAAAATGTAATTGGAAACTGCTCCTAGTTATTACTTATGCTATGTGAAGTAATTGCATCACTGCTTATGTTGACTTTCTAAACAACTATATTGTAGTTTAAATTTTTTCATCTATCAACATCTAGTTATTATTTATGGAATGTGAAGTAATGCTTTGAGTTTGAAAGATGTGCAATGCAATGTAATCAACGATATGAATATAAACTACACAAATCTATTAAGTACAATTCATTAGTTAAACTCTTTATTCTATTACCTGCATGTAGGTTTGTCTAAATCCACTAGCACTAGGAGGTGTTCCCTCGAAATCTCCAATATTAGCCTATTCAACATCCAAAATCACATATTAAAATACCATTCGTAAAGCAATGCTATTAACATGTAATAAATTTATAATTGTAAAGAAAACTAGATGTAGAAAATAATCTTCCTAATGTCAATACCTCAGGAAAGAATGCAGAAGTACTTTTAAATTTTTAATTACTGTCTAATTGAGATGCACTATGAGACAGATTACAAAAATAGAGTATTTAGACAAACACACATGAACACCACATATACGTGGGAAAACCCTTACGAGAGAAAAACCCACCACACCAAGAGAAATCACTTTGTATTTCAGTAATCAAAGTTACATACAATTCCAGACTTATCTTTTTGGTGTCATTATACAGCAGCATTCATCATGTACATTCTTCGAACAGAAAACTTTCAGGTTACAGCCTTTACAGATTTTAATCCTTCACTGATACAATTTGAATTCTTCACACTTCACTGTTGATCAAACTACAATTCAACCTCAAAACATCTGTAATTTCCAACTATATCCCTGGTGTTCCCTAACTGATGAGCTCCCTCACAGAACCGTCGCAACGAACAGACTCTCAACGGTTCCAATTCGGCTCTTCTAATTCGTCCACATGATGCCACATTAGAAGTCATACACAGTCAACAGTATTTGAATTACATTGGCATCTCGGTGAGACACTAATAGTGTCTCGCCGATGCCACATTAACCTCTTACCGATGTCGCCAAGAGCCTCTGCAGTCGCCAAGATATTATATCGAGCTTCAACAGATATACCAAGTCATCACGTAGTAGTTCTGACTTATCCCTTTTGCCAGAAGGTCATGGCGAAACACTAAGGTTACATCGAAGTTCCCACATTTACCGAGCACCCAACAGAAGTCCGCAAGACTTACTCCTATCGCCAAGAGTTCATAGCGATATTCATATGCTACTCTGAAGTGTTCACCTGTCGCTAAAACATTTGTCCATCACCAAGAGAACTTACCAATTTATATATGTTTCACCGAAGACTGACTGTCACCAAGAGTTACCTTGATAGCCATCAGCTATCGGCAAGACAAATGCTTATCGCTCAGACCTCATAATGAAGTCTAAGAGTTATATCGATAACTCCTGAGTAGTCCCTATCGGCATAGTTTTCTTCTATTGCTAAGACCTTCCCCAATAGCTTTGAGTTATACCAAAGATAACCCTTAAGTCTTCCTGATGAAACAAAACAAGCAAACAATGTCCACATAACATTTGCTTTCACGGTGACATCTTACCAAGTGAATATAGGTTATTCTGAAGACCTCAATACATACTCTGTCGGTGAGAGATAAACACTTCGCTGAGACATCTCTCCGAATGTTGAAGCCACTCTGAAACTCTAGTTGCCAAGAGTTATGCCGATAAATGAATGAATGGCCTTTCGACCAAAGCTCTCCCGAGTGCTATGAGGTCATAGAAAATACACCAAACTACAGCGATAGACTCCACAGTGGACCTTTCGGCAAGACAATACCTAGGTCACAGCGACCTGTTTAGAATTTGATAAAACAAACTGCTAGTCGGACAGACAATCAGAATGTCACACTGGCATTGCTCTAAAGGAGGTTTCAGCCTATAATGTTTGAGGCACATATTTCCAACAATCTCCCACTTGACGAAGATCATTCAGGCACCTCGAGAGCATGCAAAAAAAAAATTACTTTACTGAAAAACATGGGCACTAAGGCCCATTGAACTGGCACACCACCTGAACTTGTCCATGCTCACTGGCTTCATCAATGCATCTGCAACATTCTCCAGAGTATCAACTTTTTCCAAACTGACCTTTCCATCCTCAACCATATCTCGTTTAAAGTGGTACTGCACATCAATATGTGTCATCCTGGCATGGAAAGTTGGATTCTTTGCTAGACAAATGGCACTATGACTGTCACATAAGATTGTTATTTCCTCTGCATCAAAACCAATGTTAGAACACAAACGTTTCAACCATACAGCTTCTTTACAAGCATGGGTAGCTACCATGTATTCAGCCTCTGTAGTGGACAAAGCTACTACAGCCTACCGCTTGCTCATCCAACTCACTGCATCACCATTCAACATGAAAACGTATCCACTGGTGGATCTTCTATTGTCAATATCCCCTGCCTAATCAGAATCTACATAACCACGAATGTTGAGAGTCCTCTGTGATTCAACCGAATTACCCTGGTAACACAATGCAAAATTTGAAGTTCCCTTCAAATACCTAAACACCCTCTTCACAGCATCCCAATGTATTCTTCCTGAATTAGACATAAATCGACTAAGTACTCCCACTGCTTGGGAAATGTCTAGTCTTGTACAAGCCATTGCATACATGAGACTGCCTACAACACTATCATAGGGCACATTGGTCATGTCCTCCATCTCAGTAGGAGATTTTGGATAGTCCTCAATAGATAGCTTCATTCCCTGTATGACTAGAACAACTAACTGTTTGCAATCATTCATACAAAATCTCTCTAGAATAGTCTTTATATACTTACTCTGACTGAGCCAAAGCTTTCTATTCTTCTTGTCCCTGGTTATCTCCATCCCCAGAATATACCTTGCTGCACCAAGATCCTTCATTTCAAACTTAGTAGACAACTGAGACTTAAGATCAGAAATCATTAGCTTGCTATTTCCTATGAACAACATATCATCAACATAAAGAGCAATAACAAGCACTCGATCACTTTCAGCTTTATAGTATACACAGTGATCAGATTTTGATCTCACAAAGCCTAAAGATAATACATAGGTATCAAATTTCCAGTACCACATTCTAGGTGACTGCTTTAACCCATATAGAGACTTCTTTAATTTGCATACCAATTTTTCTTTACCTTTCTCAATAGAGTGCTCAAGCTGGGACATATAGATTTCTTCTTCAAGATCACCATGAAGAAATGTTGTCTTCACATCCATCTATTCAACCTCTAAGTCATAAGCTGCTGCAAGTGACAATAGAAATCTAATGGACGTCAACTTTGCTACAGGAGAAAAGATTTCCCCATAGTCAATTCCCTCTACCTAGGAATAACCCTTTGCAACCAGTCGTGCTTTGTATTTTTCTACACTGCCATCTAGACCAATCTTTTTCTTAAATACCCATTTACAACCCATAGGTTTTCTGCCTTTAGGCAAGGGCACCAGACTCCAGGTTTCATTTTTATCTAATGATGCCATTTCTTCCTCCATGGCTTCCAACCAAGAATCTGAATCAGACATTTTAATTGCCTCATTTACAGTCCTAGGCTCATCAGTGCTAGAAATCAAGGCATAGGCATAAGTAGAATCAATTAATGAGAACCCATAACTATCTGGTTGTTTCCTTTCTCGGGTTGACCTCCTCACTGGCTGAGGCTAAGGTTCATCTTCTTCAGAGCTTTCAAAACTGCTTGAGCTCTCCTCAGTTTCAGGTACGTTTTGAATCTTCAATTCCTCTTTCTCTGGTGTAGGAGGAACTGCTGCTACATCCTTATTGTTTTCTGACTTTGTCTCTAACTACAGATCCAAGGTGGAAGGTTTTAGCTCATGAAAGATTACACTTCTACTGTATACAACCTTCTCTGTAATAGGATTCCAAAGCTTGTATCCTTTAATGTTAGCACTATAGCCAATAAATATACACTTAACAGCCTTGTTGTCCAACTTAGATCTTTTTACATCCGGCAAATGTGCATATGCTTCACAGCCAAAGACTCTAATATGTCTAAGAGAGGGCTTCTTACCAGACCACGCTTCCATAGGTTTCTTATCAACAAGAGTAGAGTTTGGAGACCGATTAACTAAGTAACATGCAGTAGTAGTAGCTTCAGCCCAGAACTTTTCTTCCAATCCAGCACTACTAAGCATACTTCGTGCCCTCTCCATCATTGTCCTATTGAACCTTTCTGCAACTCCATTCTACTGTGGAGTGTAAGGTGTAGTCTTGAGTCTTTTGATTCCACAGTCTTTATAGTATCTTTCAAATTCATCAGAACATAATTCACCACCATTATCAGTCCTTAAGCATTTTATTGTTTTACTTAACTGATTTTCAACAAGATTTTTAAACTCCTTAAATCAACTGAACACTTCTGATTTACTTTTCAAAAAATATATAAATGCTCTTCTTGAGTAATCATCAATGAATGACACATAGTATCTTGATTTAGACAAAGAAGGAACATCTACTGGACCAAACACATCCGAATGAATATAGTCTAACAAACCAGAAGTTTTATGAGGACTGTCATAAAATGAAACACGATGTTGCTTTCCATATATACAGTGTTCATAGAATTCAAATTCTAGATTACAATCTTCAAGCCCCTCAACCAGGTTTTTGTTCTTCAAGGTTTTTAAACCTTTTTCTCCTATGTGGCCTAACCTATGATGCCAAAGCATGGTCTTTTCTGCAGGAATTTTTACTTTTGTAGAGTTTATATAATTAGGGATATTTCCCTCTTTACCTTTATGAGCAGCTTTCAATGACTTCGAAGAGACACTATTACAATGAACAGCTTGTGCATCCAGCTTGTACAAGGTACCAATTCGAGCACCTCTAGCCAACACCATTGAACCTCTAGTCATCTTGCAGCCACTTCCCGAGAACAAGACTTGTACTCTGATATCATTTAGCTTACTGACAGAAAGTAAATTTTGAGCCAGACCTGGTATGTGCATAACATAATTGATCCCCTTTATTCTGCCATCAGGGAATTGGATTCTGACTCTTCCACGGGGAACAATTTCCAAGGTTGAATCACTCGCCAAGTACACCTTTCCACCATCGTATTCTTTATACTTTGTAAACCATTCTCTGTGAGATGTCATGTGGAACGATGCTCCAGAATCAATCAACCAGACATCATCCGATGCCTGAGTAGCCAAGGCTGCAATGAAGGCATCACCATCACTATGAGAAGAACCATTATCGAAAGATCCTTTCTTCTTCTTTTTCTCCTCTTTACAATCCTTTCAGACATGACCAGGTTGCCCACAGTTCCAGCATTTCACCTTGGACTTCTTGCCAGGAGACTTTGATCTCCCCTCTGATTTTGATTTGGACTTCTTGTCCTTCTTCTTGCATTTCTCCTTTGACCTTCCTCTGACAGCAAGAGCCTCCTTCACCATCTCGAAATATTTTCTTCTCATTTCTTCTGATAGCAAAGAACCAACAATATCTTCCATTTTGAAACTGGATGTTGTACTCCCAATAGCCATCACTAGATGATCCCATGAGTCTGGCAAAGAACATAATAGAAGCATACAGCAATCTTCTTCTTCAATCTTTACACCAACAGATGTTAATTATGTGAGCAGCATGTTAAATGCATTCAAATGATCAGCTACAGACCCTCCTTCCTGCATTCTCAAAGAGTAAAGCTTCTTTCTCAGGAATAGCTTATTCACCAAAGATTTCCCCTGATAAATAGACGCCAGTCTCTTCCACAAGAGAGAAGCAGACTTTTCTTCATGCACATTGAGAAGAACTAAGTCTGCCAAACAAAGCCTTATCAGCCCCTTCACTTTCATATCTGCAAGGTCCCATTCTTCTTGCTTCATGCATGTAGGTTTAGTTCCAGACACAGCAAGCTAAAGGTCTCGATCTACTAAGAGATCCTCCATCTTGAGTTTCCACAATTCAAAGTTACTGCCATTGAATTTCTCTATTTCAATCTTCCCAAATGAACTAGACATCTTAATCTGTAAATAGAAATAACAATCTCTACAAAATTCCCACTGAACAGTATTGACACAAAAAACCCAATGTACCCCCAAGGATAACACAATTGGCCAGGCTCTGATACCACTTGTAAGGAAAACTAGATGCGGAAAACAATTTTCCTAACGTCAATACCTCAAGAAAGAATGCAGAAGTAATTTTAAATTTTCAATTACAGTCTAATTGAGATGCACTATGAGACAAATTACAGAAATAGAGTATTTAGACAAACACACATGAACACCAGATATACGTGGGAAAACCCTTACGAGAGAAAAACCCATCACACCAAGAGAAATCACTTTGTATTACAGTAATCAAAGTTACATACAATTCCAGACTTATCTTTCTTGTGTCATTATACAGCAGCATTCATCATGTACATTCTTCGAACAGAAAACTTTCAGGTTATAGCCTTTATAGATTTTAATCCTTCACTAACTGTCGAGCTCCTCACAGAACCGTCGCAACAAACAAACTCTCAACGGTTCCAATTCAGCTCTTCTAATTTGTCCATGATGCCACATTAGAAGTCATACACGGTCAATAGTATTCGAATTACATTGGCATCTCGGTGAGACACTAACAGTGTCTCGCCGATGCTACATTAACCTCTTACCGATGTCGCCAAGAGCCTCTGTAGTCGCCAAGATATTATATCGAGCTCCAACAGATATACCGAGTCATCACGTAGTCGTTCTGACTTATCCCTTTCGCCAGAAGGTCATGGTGAAACACTAAGGTTACACCGAAGTTCCCACATTTACCGAGCACCCAACGAAAGTCGGCAAGACTTACTCCTATCGCCAAGAGTTCATAGCGATATTCATATGCTACTCCGAAGTGTTCGCCTGTTGCCAAAACATTTGTCCATCGCCGAGAGAACTTACCAATTTATATATGTTTCACCAAAGACTGACTATCGCGAAGAGTTGCCCCAATAGCCATCGGCTATCGGCAAGACAAATGCTTATCACTCAAACCTCATAACGAAGTCTAAGAGTTATAACGATAACTCCCAAGTAGTCCCTGTCGGCATAGTTTTCTTCTATCGCTAAGACCTTCCCTGATAGCTTTGAGTTATACCGAAGATAACCCTTAAGTCTTCCCGATGAAATAAAACAAGCAAACACTGTCGACATAACATTTTCTTTCGCGGTGACATCTTACCGAGTGAATATAGGTTATTTCAAAGACCTCAATACATACTCTGTTGGTGAGAGATAAACACTTCGCTGAGACATCTCTCCGAATGTTGAAGCCACTCCGAAACTCTAGTCACCAAGAGTTACGCCGATAAACGAATGAATGGCCTTTCAGCCAAAGCTCTCCCAAGCGCTATGAGGTCATAGCAAATACACCAAACTACAGCGATAGACTCCACAGTGGACCTTTCAGCAAGACAATACCTAGGTCACAGCGACCTATTCAGAATTTGATAAAACAAACTGCTAGTCAAACAGATAATCAGAATGTCACACCGACATTGCTCTAAAGGAGGTTTTAGCCTGTAATGTTTGAGGCACATATTTCCAACAATAATTTTTTACTAGTTACATACCTCAATGGTAGAAGTAGTGGAGAAATAAGCGAGTGTAGGGATGGTGTATTCGGTATCAACACTGTGACCCTAAAATTTTATTAAAATCATAAAACTAAATTAGTTAATATTACATTTTAAAATTGAAATTTAATAAATTAAATTCAATGAACATGCTAACATTTACCTGAGTATCAATTCCATAGGCCTCATTCAAAATTTCAGCTTCCCTCACCATCTCCATAGCTACAAATGTATCTTGCATAGTAGCCTCATGAGTGTCAATGGGGTCATATGAACAAGTCACCTCACAAGACTGACACAAATGGGATTGAATCCCACCACTCAAGACTCCCTTGGATGTTGTAGAACAGCATTGGCATGCTGGATGACACTCTAGGTCAAAGAGATAATGGCCTGCAAAGTCCCTACCTCAGCACTCTCCTTTGTGATGAAAGGGATAACGATGTGCTCATCAGGCGGCCTAGCGAGAGGTCATCTCCCTTGGCACATAGGTTCCTATTGTGCACTAAGTCTATCTTGATCCAACCCCCCACCTCTCCCTTGGAATTCCCTCATATCAAAATAATTCAGGATTTTGTTCAAGAACTCACAGTATAGTTTCCTAAGGAAACATTGTGGGACTTCACAATTTTTGTATGGTGGGTAATCAAAAACCATGTACCACCTATCCTAAAAAAAATTCCTAATCTATTGGTGGTGGCACCAATGGATAGGAAACCTCTTCACATCGAGGGTAAGATTTGCATTTATGTGTGGGCCAGTGAATAATGAGCACAAATCAAATTTTGTAATTTTTAGATCTTTTACATCCTTATATGATAATTTATCCTGGTAATAAGCCCTAGTTGTCTACCTCCTATCTTGCGAACCAGTTAATTGTTTGTTGATTGAATCTACATGTTTTAACATTTCTTTGAGTGAAGTTGTCAAGGTCATTCTTTCCATGGTTGAACTGTTTGGATTGTTCAACCTCCTGATTAAATCCTTAATTTGTTTTTTATTGTTTTCAATTTCACTCATTAATTTTTGTTGAGTGCCAAGAGGAAGTTGAGGGATTGGTGGAGGAGATTGATGTTGTGGTTGCTCAACTTGAGGATTTTGTTCCTCTCATTGTTTTTATGCTTGTTGAGGATTTTGAGGAGGGTTTGCAGGTTCATTAATGTTGGAAAATATGCGTCAATCTCACAGGCTGAAACCTCTGAGAAAGCATAGTCGTTGTGACATTCCTGTTGTCTGGCCGACTAGCAGTTTACCTTGTGTTTTGCTCGTGTCACCAAGACAATGCTTTTTTCTTTCCGAAGGAGCCTATCGCTGTGACTTATGCCCTTCATTGTAACTTCTACCGAGTGGAATGTCTCGGCAACAGAAGGGTTTTTTATTAGGCTTCGGGGAGACTCATGGCGACTTGGAGTCTTCGGGATAACAAAAAGGATTCGGCAGGAAGTCATGGCGACCAGGAGAAGTCTCACCGATAAGCAGGTTCGAGGTGACTTGAACTCTCAGGAAGAAGTCTCGGTGATGATAGGAAGTCTTGCCGATATCGACATGACCTTCAATATGTTTGGCCGATGAAGAAATCAATATGACTTGTTCCTATCAGCATGAAGTCTTAGCAACGGGCATTTGTCTCACCGACAGTGTGGGATGTGTTCGGCATGACTCCTAGCGAAAGGTGAGCTCGGGGTAACCTAAAGACTTCGGTGTGAAGTCTTGGTGACAGGGAAATGTCTCACTGACAGCTGAGTCATTGGGGTAATGAAAGGGGTCCGCTATGACCTCTTGGCAACAACGGTATGTCTAGCCGACAAAGCAACATGTGATCGGGTGTTTTCAATGAGACTCCTAGTGAATGGAGTCATCGGAGAAACACAAGGACTTTGGTATGAAGTCTCAGCGAAAGTCAAATGTCTGGTTGACAATAAGTCTAAAAATGTGATCCCACAATAGTGGTTTACAATTTTTAGCCAAACTGGACATTGAAATAATTTTTTTAACTAAATCTTCACTTTCGAGCACCTATAGTAGCTAAACCGTGAGGAATTTGAAGATGATGCAAACTAGAGTTTCGTGAAATTTTGTCTATAGATTCTAAATATATTTTTTTCAAAATTTTTGGAATTAGATTGCACTTTGTTTTCTATCTCCCTCAAAAACTAGTTTTTTTCATAAAACAAAATTTTTAAAAAGTGACGCTCACCATATAACGTATAACTTTTTTTCCATGAAGGATAAAATTATAATTATTTCAAATTTAGATTCTTAACTCTGATATCTAGTGCTTCCATTTGGTTAGATAGTTTTTTATTGAATATTTTTTCTTTAAACAAGTTTCAAATTCAAACCAATTATAATTTAGATAGAGTGCGACCGTATAACGCGTAACTTTTTTTGTATGTATCGAAATTCAAATTTTTTTTATTTGTTGGATCAAGGACTTCAATATTTGGTGCACTAATATTTTTAAATTTTTTTTAATAATCTACTATTTTTTCCACATGTGCAGAACAGAGCCTAATTTTTAGTGAAAATCCTACATTCATGAGAAATAAAAAATAAATATAATAATTAAATTAAATTTATTTAAAATTATACTTTTGGGAAGCTTATAATAAGGACTACATACTTACAAAAAAAAAAATTTAAAATGAATTCATTTGATCCCCCAAAGGTAAATCAAAAGTGGTTTTATCAACATTTTGATAGGTGTAAAGGAGACTCTATTATAGGTATGGTTTAAAACTAGCGGGGTTCTATCCAAGGGGATTTGATTTAAGGTATTTTGATCAAACCCTCTTCAATTGGATTTCTTTAAATGGAACCTTTTAAGGCTTAAATCATTATATTTTCTAAAAATATGTGATTTCAGCAAAAATCAGTTCCTCCCAAAAATTGTAAACCATCTTTGTGGGATCACCAGGTGTTACCACAATAGTGGTTTACAATTTCTGGGAGGTCCTAATTTTTGCTGAAATAACATATTTTTAGAAAATATAATGATTTAAGGCTTTAAATGTTCCATTTAAATGATTTCAATTGAAGATATTTTTATCAAACTACCTTAGACCAAGCCCCCTTGGATAGATCCCTGCTAGTTTTAAACCATACCTATAATGGATACTCCTTTACACCTATCAAAATGCTGATAAAAAACCACTTTTGATTTACCTTTTGGGGGATCAAATGAATTCATTTCAAATTTATTTTTTTGTAAGTATGTAGTCCTTATTATAAGCTTCCAAAAAAGTATAATTTTAATAAAATTTAATTTGATTATTATATTTATTTTATATTTCCTGTGAATGTAGGTTTTTCACCAAAAATCAAGCTCTCTATTCTACACATGTGGAAAAATAGTATCAAAAAAATTGAAAATATGAGTGCACCAGATATTGAAGTTCTTGATCAACAAAAAAAATTGAATTTCGATACATAAAAAAATTACACATTATACGATGCGTGCTAGGTTTGAATTGTAATTGGTTTGACTTTGAAACTTGATTAAAGAAAAAATATTCAATAAAAAACTATCTAACTAATTGGAAGCACTGGATATCAGAGTCACAAATCTAAACTCAAAAGAATTAGAATTTTATCCTTCATTAAAAAAAAGTTATACGTTATACGGTGAGCGTCACTTTTTTAAAATGTTCTTTTCTGAAAAAAAAAATAGTCTTCAAGGGAGATGGAAAATGAAGTGCAATCTAATTCTAAAAATATTGAAAAAAATATATTTAGAATCTACAAAAGAAAATTCACAAAACTCTAGTTTGCATCATCTTCAAATTCCTCACGGTTTAGTTGTTATAGGTGCCCGAAAGTGAAGATTTAGTTAAAAAAAATTGTTTCAGTGTCCAGTTTGGCCAAAAATTGTAAACCACTATTGTGGGATCACCCCCGGTATGACTTAAAGGCATCAATATGATGTCTTGGCGAAGTGTGATTGTCTCGTCGATGAGGCAGTCTGTTGTCGGTATGACTCTTGGCGATTGGTTGAATGCTTCGGTATAACACATGAATGCTCGATGGGATGTCTTGGCGAAAGATGATTGTCTTAGCGAATGGAATTCTCACTTCGGCATGACTTGAAGACTTCGGTATGAGGTCTTGGCGATCTGCGATAGTCTTGTCGATGGAAATATTGAGATCAATGTGACTTGAAGACCTCGGTGAAACCTCTTGGTGACAGTTGAATGTCTTAGCGATAGCGTTGGCGGATGAGTTCAACTGGAGGTCGATGAGAGATCTCGCCAATCATGCCAATAAGGAGACTCTTGCCGATAGATGGATGTTGATAGGAATACAATGGGTTTTGGCATGACTTGAAGACTCGATGTGATCTCCTAGCGATAGCGATAGTCTCATCAATATGCATGTTGAGGTCGATGTAACTTGTAAGCTTGGTGGAACCTCTTGCCGATGGAGACGAATCTTGGTGACAACATGTAATCGAGACTTGTAGCATCGGGGACACACTTCTAGTGTCTCACCGACATGTGACACAAGTTGATCGCTGTTGACTGAGTGAAGATTGTCCAACGTGGTGTGATGTGGACAAATTAGAGAAAGCAGAATGTGAACCATTGCTAAGCTAGATGATTCAACAGTTGTGATCTGACAGTTGGAAACAAACCGTTTCATAGAGCCGAAGCTGAAAAGAAGAAAAAAAGAGAGGGAATAGTAAGAAGGTTGAGGGGCTGGCTGGATGGCCGAGGGCCTTGAGGCCAAAACAGAGGAGAAGAGAGAGCTCCTAATCAAGAAGAATTTTTTTGATTTCTCTTAATTTGATCTGCACTATATATGTGATGATATTGTAACAATGCGAAGGTTGTTTAGTTTGAGAGGGTGATCAAAAACTATACAGGGATATCTATTGCTATCAGTTGTTTCCAGAATGAACAAGATGAATCTCTGAAGAGGCTATGAGCCTAAATTTGTATTGTAACCTTTCTATTGCTGAATAATGCAATGGCTCAATCTTTGGAGTGTGGGGTTTTTTTATCCGAAAGGATTTTCCCCACGTAAATCTTTGTGTTTTGGTTTTCTATTTCATCTTTCATGTCTGTTGGTTCATGTAGTAGAATCTGTTAATGCTTGCTATTGAATTTACTTGTGTTTCTCTCAGAAAGATCAATGTGGGAAATAAATTGTATGTTCCGCATTAGGACATAGTTGTACGTGTCTTTGAGGCAACCTAATCAAAATTAAAGTTACCAAAGGCACTACTGTATGGAGTTTTCACTAGATATGCTCCCAGATTTCCTTACAATTAACATCTCCTACAAATTCAAAAAATAAATATCAAAAACAACCTAAAACTAACAAATACACAACAAAAAACAAACAATCCTTACCTCTCAGACCTCCTCGTCGACGTGGCAGCATCCTAGAGATGAAATAGCAAAAATTTGATGAAAAAAATTGCAAAATGGCTCCTCCCAGAATGCGAGCATGAAAATGAGTGGTTTTGGCCATGTGTAGAAAAAAACATAGTCACAATGAAAATGATTTTGAATTCCTTTTTTTTTCTTTTAATACCTCATAACGTGAGTGTGTTATAATGCGCTCACATTATGGGCTCGTTGTGGCTGAGCCTTAGGCTCAACACACCAAGCTATAATGTGAGTGCATTATAACATGCTCATGTTATAACACGCTCGTGTTATGAGCTTTCAAAACTTTTTGAAAATTTTGGCCACAAATTGGCTACCCATCTTTTTGCACTTGCCTGATGATCTTGATTTTCTTTCATGGATGAAAAAGTTATTAGATGATAATTGGGGATCATTAGATTTCACACCTACATTAATGGGAGAATACAAGATTACACAATTAAAATTAGGAAAAGAGAAAGAAGCTACAATGATATCTACACAACCTATTACTGAATCATGATAAAAAACACCCACAACTTCTAGCAAAGAGGAAAACACAAATTACACATCCACTTATGATGAATCTAATTATGAGAAGCCACCTTCTTTAAAAGAAATGGAATCCATTTAAGGAAGAGGTTATCAAATTTTGAAATAATTTGGGTATAATGGAAAAGGATGTGGTGTAAAAGAACAAGACATTCGTGTTCCCATAGAGCCCAACATGCAAGAAAAAACAAGAAGTCTTGGTTATTATCCTTCAAAAATAATAAAAACATCAAAAATACCTTCACCTAATCATACAAGAGAAAAATATCATTAGTTGTTGGTCCTTGTCATGTGGTAGTTGTAGTATCACACAATACTCACTACCATCCATGGGGGTATAAAATTAGCTTTATGCAATCATATATCATCTTGCAAGGAGTGGCATGCCATCATCGATTTTGGGTTCATATTTGTCCCTACACTTGGGGGTAAAGGAGTTAGGTATCCTTGTGTTAGGTGCATTCCTTCTAGTAAGGAATCCCTTTGCATCTCCTTAAAATTTTAGTGTAGCAAGTACACTAACATTTTAAGGAGGGGTCATATAGTCCCTCGCATGTTATTTGCATGTAAAATTGTCCCTTTTTAGTGATGATAGCATACAAATCCTAGGAGGTGTGACCTTGTCAATAAAAGTGTGGCCTTCTTGATCTATGTGAGTGTCTCCTTTGTGGTGATATTGGGCTTGATGTCCTCTAAGTGTGTGACCTTTCTTGGCATATGAAATTCCCCATGGTGGTAATTCTATGGCTAGTATTCCCTAAGGTGTGAATTCTTCTATTCCATGACTAGTCATCTCTTGGTGGTGATGTCATGTGCTATATTCCCTAAGGTGTGACCTTTCATGTATTGAGTGAAGTCCCTTTATTTTTTTGCAAATCACCTTTTGTGGCGATGTTGTTATAACACCCCTTGACATTTTGGCCTTATCTTGTCATCATTTTTGTGCCTACTTAGGCATGTTTTTGTACCCTCTTAGGTGAGTTTGGAATTTTTGATTCACTTTGTTCACACATGTTGAACTTAGCACATTGTGTTGGAATAACAGCTTGATCATTTTGTAGCACCTTATCAAAGTTATCAAGGAGTATAAATTTTGGTATGATTGTTAATGGGTGCACACCTAGTGAATAACAAACTTAACTAGACCTAGTGTGTTTCTCAATTTTCTACTATGTCTTGGAGGCTCACCTAGTGAATATCATACTTCACTAGCCTATGTTGCCTTATGTTTGTGATTCACCTAGAATATATCAGACTTTTCTATGGTGTGATTCATGAACACCTTAACATGGCCACCAAGCATGACACAACTTGCTTGATAGTAGAGCTATGTGTTTCATGAGTGTCTAGCATAACACAACTTGCTAGCCTTATAGAACCCATCATACTGCATGGACACCTAGCATAACACACCTTGATAGTCAATAGATCCATGTGGATCATGAGTGATTTGGCATAACACAACTTGATAGTCGTCATAGGAGCATTCCTTTAACTAACATTTATTTGATGGATGACATTTGGTATTTGAGATAATTTAAGACTAAGGTCTCTTTTCCTTACCAAATTGAATCATTTTAGTACTAACCTTGTGTTTTTTTGTGTGTCTTTTGTGTGTCTTCTTAGCTTTTGAATTGTGTTTGCATTGTGATTATGTTCATTTTTTTGTCATCTATATGTTATTTTATGTCATGTGTTTTCGTCATGTAAGCCTCATGTTTTCAAACATGTATGTTTGAGTATGTTGTCTTTCCGCATTTCATACATGTGTGTGTTCCTTTGTGATCATGTTGTTTTGTCATAGGATCTTAGACCATAGGGGCTTGCACACTTCCCGTAGATTCATAGTCATCCTATATCTTCAACATTTAAACAATTGAACCCCTCTTGGCATATTCTTCCTTTAGTGTGAGTCTAAGTGTAAATTCATACTCTCACTAATGTGGAGGATAAATGTAGCCTTGAAAATTGTCACCTTTGACAATTTCACACTACCTTGACACCCTATTTGGACCATAACTTTAATTATAATGAAAATTTACCAAATTTGCAACCAAATTAATAAAATATGTTTAATTCTCTATCATCCCTATACACTCAGGCTAAAAACTAGGTCTCAGATACTTATGCCATTTTTGGATGCTTTGTGACATTTAATGTTGTCATTGTCCTCAAAGTAAAATTTTGAATGTTTTAAATTTCAATTGGCAAGATTTTATGATTTGAAAATGACCCTAGGTCAGCCCCTACCCAAAAGGATTACTTAAAATACATATAAAAGCATGTTTTGCTCTCATTTTGAGCAATTAGAAGGAAATTTTATGATGAAGGAAACACTTTATTAAAGGAGAGAAAATTGAAGATCCTAAGATCAATCAAGGGAATGTTTTTTAATATTATTACAAAAATTCAAGATCCAAGCATCATGTTAAAGTGTATGTGAGTTCATGTTTTCATGTTTTCATGTTTGTGAAGGCTAACCCTTATTGTAGGTCTCCAAGCAATTCAATCAAACCAAGAAAGAAAGATCCAAGACCTTGAGGAGATGTGCATAACTTTAGTTCTTCAAGGAAGCTATTGAAGGGTGGTGAATTGCAGCACTTTATTGATTCTTCATTCCTTCCCATCATTTATCCTTTTATCATTCCCACTGCCATTGTGAAAGTAGAAACACTAACGCATGGTTTAACTAAGGATAGCCCCTAAATGGCACAACCATTCCTCTCTCTTTGAATGTGCAGGTTGTAGGTTTGAGAGTATTGAGTGAACTTTGAAGATCAATCATTCATTGTTGCATTCAAAACCTATACCTTGTCAACTCACAGAAACTCACCTACAAAATTATCGAACAGTGATTCAAAAAATTTATAGGTAGGAATCAGAAGCTTAGATTTGACATCAGAGGACTACGAAAATAGATCTAGGAGACCCTACAAGGATAGAGATGCCCTTGGGAACCTATTTCCTCCTATTCTAACTGATACTAAATTTTTAGGAAAACTACATAGCATTCTACCCTTCCCATATCTACCTACAAATCCCTATTACAATTTGTCAATTGTTAGAAGCTTTCATTTTCATATTAGGGCACATAGTATAATTAGGTTAATCAAGGAAAATCAATCCCAATCCATTCTAAGACTCAATAATATGTAGATCCAAGTCTATTTGATGCTCCTCCTTCATGGTTGAAAGTCAACCTAATCACCTTGTTAATCTCCATCTTAATGAAACCCTAGACAAAGGAAGAAATTAGTCCTAAGTTTAGAAATTAAACCTAGGGTTCCCTTTTTTATGTTTCAATGTTATATATTGACTGATGAATGAATATATATCAAATATTAGAGTATCACATTATGAATTATATTAGATTAAAAAATATATATTTTATTATTTACAATTCTCTTACCTTACCATAGTTTGATATACATTTTTGCAATACATTTGATTATTCTTATAATGTAAGTATTAGGGTATAATTACATTTTTTAAGAAATTAGGACTCAAAACTCTTGTATGTGAATCAACTCACCTTGCCAACATTTGGTTCCATTAGTGGGACTTTGGCTAGATAAAAAAGAATATATCAAATTACAAAACTATTAATTGCACAAGCAAAAGAGTTGCTAAGGAATGTATTATAAATATGATAGATTTTTTTTTATGATCTACAATAGATTACTATAGGTCCTAGCCTTAGGTGAAATCAAAATATTGTGTCTCACTTTTTTCCCAAGATAGACATTTACATCAATATTTTTAACTAAATCTCATCTTCTGAGACCTATAGCAGCTAAATTGTTAAGAATTTGAAGATGATGTGAACTAGTGATTTTTGGTAATTTGTATGTAGATTCTATATATATATTTTTTTAAAAAATTGAAATAAACCATGAATCTTTCAACATATCCTTTAATAACTAGCTTTAAATAGAAAACAATACTCTCATAAAGTAACATTTGTGTAGTCCAACATAAATTTTTTTCTATAAAGGATAAAATTCTAATTTTTGAATTATAGATTCTCAACATCAATATCTAGGGCAATGATATTTTTTCATAATTTTTTGTTACATATTTTTTTAATTAATTCTTGAAGTCACTATAATTATAATTTGGACATACGTGTATGTCATCCAACATAACTTGTGTATATTATCAAAATCCAATTTGTTTGTGAAAAAGGGCATCAATACCTAGGGAAAGGGTATTTTTTGAATATTTTTTAAAATGGTTTACTATTTTTCCATCTCTACAAAATCAAGAGCTTGACGTTCAAAGAAAAACCTATGTACAATAAAAATTGAAAATTAAATACATGATAAAATGGAAACATATCAAAACTAAAATTGTTCGAAATCTCGTTTCGAGGGCTACAATCTTGTAAAATATCTTGTCAAGTTAAGTTCATATGACGGTCCAACCCAAGGTTTTAAATTGACTTTTTTGAGGAAATTTTGATGTAGAAGCCAAAGTTATCAATTTTAACACTTTCTATTGAAGGTACCTTCAACCAAAGGTACCCAAGGACCTTCGATCAAAGTTCACTATGTAAACACATGTTGATTTAGGCCTTTACCTTATATTGAAGGTATAAAGTGATATACCTTCAATTGAAGGTCTGCCTTCTATTGAAGGTATAAAGTGATATACCTTCAATTAAAGGTTTTACTTTGATCGAAGGTGCATTTTAAAAACTTGCATTCTCCCCCAAAAATTTCATTGTCTCAAAAGTGAGACATAATTTTGTGATTTAACCCCATTATGAGAGGGGGTTAGACACTTAGGGATGATGAATGGGAAGGGAGGATATTGAAGGGATTCTTAAAATGATGCCACCAATAAGAGTAGGAGAAGAATAAACCATATAGGATGCCTAAATGGATCAATTGAATTTTGCTATTATAGTATGGAAAATTGTATACCTTAACAATTTCATGCTATGTTTTGGCCCCCCTAAATTATTGAGCTTAATTGACCCTCAAATTTCCTAAAATTATGTTTTTCGGAGCCCATTGGTCCCACTTTTCAATAAACACGAAGCATTGAATAAATGCATACAACTCATATGTTTCCCCCGAAACTGAGTGTCCTAGAAATTTAGACTAGGCCATTCACCCATGGATGAATGAATCCCCCTTCTTAGCTAGGACCCATTTTTGGATATATTTTTGGTGGCATTTTAACATTCAAAATCAAGTTGCAAATTTCAGCTTTTGGAACCTAATTTTTGGGAAATTGGATAAATGCCTATAAATACCTAGTCATTTCATCATTTGAAATCTAAGTGAAAGAATCTAGCAAGAGGTGAACTTCAAGAAGAATTTAAGAGTAAGTCAAGAGTAGCATTTTAGAGTCTTATTGTAGTAATTCAAGATCCAAGCATCATGTCAAAGTGTTTGTGAGTTTATGTGTTCATGTTATCATTGTTTTGTGAAGGCTAACCCTTTTTGTAGGTCTCTAAAGCATTCAATAATTCAAGCAAATAAAGATCCAGATCCTTGAGGTGGTGTATATGACTTCAATCCTTCAAGGAAGCCATTGCAAGGTGGTGAGTTGTGGTGTTTTGTTCATTAATCACTCCTTCTTCAATTATCCATTTTTCATTGACATTGCCATTGTGGAAGTGGAAACACTTACATGGGGTTTGACTGAGGCAAGTCCTTATATGGAACAACATCTTCCCTCTTTGTGAATGTATACATTACAATTTTGAAGAGGAATGAAGAAGGATTGAAGAAAAATTCTGCATTCTTGCATTTTTTGTCATACATCTTGTCAAGCCACAAAAATTCAGTTACAAAATTATTTAATAGTGTTCTGATAGATTTGCAGGAAGGAATATAAAAATTAGATTTGACATTAGAGGACCCAAAATTTTGATTAAGACACCCCTACAAAGACCCATTTTCTCAAGGGCGACCCGGTCCTCCTATAGTGCTTGAAATCAACATTTTTGGGTTGGTACATATCATTCTACACTTCCTAGATCCACCTGCAAATTATTGCTTCCATCTGTCAGTTGTCGGGATCTTGCATTTTTCATATTAGGGAATATAGGATCATTAGGTTAATCATTCCAAATCATTTCCAATCCATTCCTACCCTCAATTAGATGTAGATCCATGTCTGATTAGATCACCTTTGAGGTTGTAAGTCAATCATTTCACCTTGTTGATCTATGTACATCCTAATGAAACTTGGAAAAAGGCCCCTTTCATCATAGGTTATTTGCATTTAGGACCTAGGACCCATTTTTATATGTTTCATTTTGGTGAGCTCAATGTCTTACATCATAAAATTTCTAAAATTGGAAGTCCTTCAAACCCTAGGACTAGGTTTTGTATTGCATTGTTTGCATTTCTCATTTAGGGTTTCATTTTTGCATCATAAAAGCATAAAAAAGATTAAAAAAATCATCACATATTGCATCATAGGTTGCATTAGAGTTTGTTTCAGTCATTTACATCAAATTTAGATTTAAAATGCATTTATTTAGTGGTTAAAGTTTCAAATTGTTCTTTGAATGTAAATTACATCTTTCATTTTAGGTCAAAAATTGCATAGTTTTGTTTCAAATTTGCATCAAATCATCATTTCAAAATTTTGCATCTTCAAATTAGTCAATAATTGCATATTAGATCTAAAAATTGCATTCAAAATTTTCCTTTATTGTTTCCTATTTGCGTTTGAATCACATTGTCTTAAATTGGAAAATATTGTACTGTTTGATTTCAAAATTGTATCAAAATAATCATTTTTAGGTTGTGGCATCTTAGAATCAATCAATTATTGCATTTTAGATCCAAATTTTGCATTCAAAACTTGTAAAAAAAAAATCACCTTTGTTGCATAGTTACATTTTGCATTACATTGTCCTCAATTGAGCAAAATCTAGAAAATGTCATTTGTTTAACATGTTTGCAACCGGAGAAAGAAACATTAAATGACAACATAAAAATTCAAATTTTTAGTTTTTTAGAACCCTGATCAAGGAATCAAACGCCCTTAGGTGACCATGTCATTGTATAGGTGTCTCAAGCAACTTCTGCATATATTTTTGCCTCTATAGTTTCACTTTGTTCTTGCTTGCAAATGTCTAATTTGAAATTCTGAAACATTATTGCATCTACAAGAAAGGTGTCATTTTTCTTGATTTGTTGCAAATTTAGGATTTTTTTTGTATTTCAGATATGTAGGACAATTTTTTACATCATGTTCTCATTGAACAAATCTTTTGTTACCATAATTCATATTCTATTCTCAGATCTTGTTGAGCATTTTAAGGAATTTTTGTTACAAGCATATGAAAATGAGTTTATTTCCCCTCTTTCTTATTTTTCATTGATCCCTCTCCCACTATCTCTCCTATGTGTGAGGTTAGACTGGTGAAAGAGAATACAATCCTGGAAAATCATGAAAATAATATTTATTCTTCTCCTACAAGAAATATATAATTTGTGGTACTTTATACTTAGTACATGATTACATGTGTCACTTGCCAAAAACAGCGATGTAGACTTTGATCTTAGTGCATACAGATTGCCAAATTTGGCCACAAGCTCAAAGTAATTTTTTTACATAGAATGCGATCAATCTAATCGTACTACTAGAAATTACATTAAAATTATACACTTTCAAAAAAAATCACCCAAAAATGTTACTGTATGAGTGAGAACAAATCCTCAGAAGTTCCCAAAATGAGAACAGCTTGGCAACAGCTCTAAAATTTTGAAATTTCTAAAACAATATGCACTAAAATTAGAAACCAATTATACCACTCTCAAGAGTGTGAAATTCTACCACAAATATGAAAAGAAAGAAAAAATATTCTCAAAAAATGGAGCTTGTATGACCGAGATATGCCCTTCTGAAGTTTGACTGCAAAATCAAAACTACTAATGGAGCGGGGGTAGATTGGAGTGACATGTTGATGACCATTTGGCTATCAAATTTAAGACAGTGAATTATCACGGTCGTCTAGACGTCAAATTTAACATAGTATTAGATGACGGTCATTTAGCTGTCAAATTTAACACAGTTTCGGATGATGGACATTTGGTCATCAAATTTAACATAGTTTTTTCTAACAATCATTTGGTCATCAAATTTAAAAGTCACACGAAAAAAGCTAATTTTTTTTCTTTTAGATCTAGCAACCACACTTCACCTTCAAACCCTCATAGATCTAGCCTCATATGTTCGATTTGGATGCAACAAAAGGAAAAATGACTTTCTCAAACCCTCTGATCTCAATGGTGAGCTCATATTTGCACCAACAAGCACTAATTTGAACTTGCAATAGAAATCCACAAAGAGGAAACTCCCAAATCTAGTATTTCTATTAAGCTTTTCTGATTCTCCAAGTCATCATTCGATGCAAGACAAGAGCATACTCAACTTTTCAAGATCTACCAATATTTGCAACCTATATCTCTCAATAAAGACTAACAATAAGCAATCACACAAGCTCGAATACCATGTAAGAGTTGGTATCGAATAACTCTACACCATGAAATATTTAACTAAAGATTATAGCCACCCAAGATTTAGGCACTTCATGAAAGCACAAGAGAGATCAATATGCAATGCTCAAGATTGTAGTGGAATTGATTATCTAATAGATTGTTATGACAACATAATATGAGACCACCTGGTTATATAGCCAAGGTGAGACACAAGATTAAATAGGATTGTGAGAAGTGTCTTAATCCTATGACATGTGATGACTTATCACAACTACCTAAGACACATGTATTATAAGTCAAAAGATAAGATAAGATCTAATGACAACTAACACCTTCTAAAAAGATTCATTCATAGGACCTAAGTAAACTTAACATGTAAATAAGTCCCTGAAGACCCTTAGTAATGAATTAACTAGGTACAAGACTTTATTTATACCAACACACATCTCCTCAAGGTCTTAGATCTTTCTTGTTAGGTTTGCTTGAATTGCTTGGAGACCTACAACAAGGGTTAGCCTTCATAAACATGAAAACATGAACTCACATACACTTTAACACGATGCATGGATCTTGAATTGCTGCAATAATATTCACAAATTTTCCCTTGATTGATCTAAGGATCTTCATTTTTCTCTCCTTTCATAAATTGTTTGCTTCATCATAAAATTGCCTTCTCATTGCTCAAAATGAGAGGAAAACATGCTTTTATATGTATTTTAAGTAATCCTTTTGGGTAGGGACTGACTTGGGGCCATTTTCAAATCTTAAAAGCCCATCAATTGAAATTCCAAACATTCAAATTTTTCCTCGAGGACATTGATGTCATTGAATGTCACAATGTGTCCAAAAATGGCATAAGTGTTTCAGACCTAATTTTTAGCCTAAATTTATAGGGATGACAAGGAATTAAATATATTTTATTAATCTAGTCACAAAATTGGTAAATTATCATTATACTTAAAGTCATGGACCAAATAGGGTGTCAAGATAGTGTGAAATTATCAAGAGTGACAATTTTTTACACTAAATACATTATTCAATGTTTAGTCCTTAACATATTCTATCTTTTCACCTTCTTTCTTTGTCTTACTCATTCTCAATCTTTTCTTATCTCATCTATTTCTCTTCTTTCTACTTTCTACTATATGTTAAATTGTAGTAGGGGTGTTTCCTTTATAATCATTATGCCTCATAACTATTATGGGATTCTACCTAGAGCTTTGTATTCCTCTTGTAGTTGGATGTGGTGCTATGTATGTCATTGTCACCTTATCATTTCACTTGTTAACACTAAGTAGCATAGTTACATCAAATATTATTCCATGTTTATGATCCTAATCATGCTTACACCATATTATTATATGTATGACTCGTGTTACAGCCATATATGTTTGCATGTGTTATAACCTTCATATCCATGCCTTTTACACTTTGTTGGTATTTCCACAATCCATATCTAGCCTTTTAAGTTCATTGTTATCTTATCATTTACCTATACTAGATGTAACTCTAACACATGTCTAGTTATGTTTGTCTCCTTCCCATGTGCTTACATAACTATCATATGATGACACTTTTTATTTATTTCATGTTTTATTATTCTTATTTTATCATTTTCCTCTAGAAACAACATTATTACACATGTCTTCATGATTTATCTCCAACTTCTATGCTTACATGCTTATTTTCTAATGTCATCTTTCACAATGTTTGTGAGATTTATCATGTTTATGTATTTTTCTCCTTTCAAATTCTTTGCAATTATTGTATGCAACATATATCATAGCATTCTATTGTAAGTTATGTTTTATATTAATATACTCAATTATTCTTGAATTAAAAGGAGCATTTATCAAACTATCTAATCAAATCTATATTTTACATGACTAGAGACCTAGCCATTCCCACCTTGAGAGGATCGAAATTATCAAACTATCTAGTCAAATCTTTATTTTACATGATTTGAGAGTTTTGACATCTTATTAGTCAAATCTTTATTTTGCATGATTAGGGACCTTTGACATCTTATTAGTCAAATATAATTTGCATAATTAGAAACATTTGACATCTCCATAATCAAATTTTGTATGACTTTTTCATAAGAAACAAAATATCTTACCCTTTTCTTTTCTTATTTTTTATGAGACTCAATTTCTTACACTTTTATCTTTTATAAATTTAAATGAAACATGTTTTTTTTGAAAAAAAATAAAAGCAATATATTACTTTATATGAAACAATTTTTCACATTCTAATTATTAAGTAAAGGTTATAAATAAGATCAAGCCGTTACACCCATATTCTAATCCCTTTCATCATTAACCCTAAATTTGTATTATTGATTCCTAAACTCAAGCTCATTACACTCACATTCCCAATCCCTTCCATCCCAAATATATGCAGGCATAATACGTAAACAGATCTCACCGTCTTTTTTGGCCACTCACTTTTAGTGATGTGTTTTAAGAACTCGCTTATCTTAAACTTTTTATAGAGATACATAAAGAGGAAGTATATACATTTTAAATCAAGATCTAACCTAAAATATAAATTCTAACAGTTTTACTTTAAGATTAAACCCAAGATGACAGACAGTCTCCATAAACATAACAGAATATTCTCTGAAAAACCAATTCCGATACTGCGCCAACTCATTCTCTCTCATCCCACGCATTGGCCAGCCAAATATAAAGCATTTTGACATTGCAATAATATTATTAAATTTAAATAAATAAATTCCAAAAGCAAATCTGGAGAGCTCCGTAACAAATCTAAAAACAAAAAATGGTAACTTAAATTTTCAAATACAGTGCTGATTTGCCAGGCATTATGCAGAACCAGAGAGGTTAAAAAAAATCTCTCTATTCATATAAAGAGAACAGAGCTCATAATTTACATTCCAAATACAGATGCTGATTTGTTGGACATTAGAAGGGATCTCTGAACAAAGAAAGAGGGAAAATATAAAATTTCGTGCCTCACTTCACAAAAAATAAAAAATAAAAAGCTTTCTCCCTAAAATTTTAGTTACATTGTCCATCTTTGCCCACAGCGACAGAATGCTCCTGCGATCGAAGCATACGATCACTCGCTCCACCGTTGGCATACAAATCCGTCAAAGTCTGAAGGAAAAAAACCTGCCGTTTCAGCGAAATAATGTATTCTGCCGTCTCGCTAAACAGGGCTTCCGCCTTCGCCAAATTTGTCCCTCCAGGAACAAGCTTCTGCAGAGCCCTCATCCTAGGCCTAAATTTAGCGGACCACCAAACATCAGGCCTTTTTAGCGTCTTTCTGCGAAAGCACCGTGCTCTTCTCACTGCGCGATGCTTAAGCTTGGCCCTGAATTTTTCAGCCGTTAGAGACATCCTCTCTATATTTTCTGCAAATCTTGTCAGGGAATTTAGAAGGCGGAGATAAGTATAAAATTTTGGGAGAATTGAAATTAGCGCTCGAATTTAAAGGCAAAATTTCTCCTCCAAACTGGCAGATGCCAGCTCAGGCCAGAGTGGCATCATGCATGCCATATAACAGAAATGCCTTAACTTTTGGAGGTTATCTCATCGACGCTCCAAATGTCTTGGAGCAAATACGCGCCGTCTTGGAAGTGACACGTAGCGAGTTAGTGAGAGGCTAAGCGAAAGGCACATGGGGGCACATGGATATTAAAAAGATTTCAAGTTTTCGCGGTCCCCTTCACCATGTGACCACGCGCTCTCTTTACTCAACCTGTACTAGACTGGGCAGTGGCCCCAACTTCCAAGCCAATTTCAAATCGGCAGCCAAACATGTGGAGTTTACGTGCATGCCTCATCTGTCATTTTGCAGATATTTTATTTGCCTAATTTGTTTTATTCTGGCCGAGCGCTTTCGAGGCAATAACAAAACGAATGGTTGGGATTTAAACACCATTGACAGTTGGAAACGTGTCCCTGTCTTCACTGTCCACATGGAAGCTTTGGACTGCGGCCAACTTCGAGTTTGTAATTCAATAGATAGCCTAGTGTTTTTATTTTTAAAATTGGAGACACGTGTTTATACTCGGGTTTATCGTGGGAATGTTATGTTCTCTCCAGGTTGGCTTCACGGATTTGGTATATAGAGCAGCCAATCGACCAAAATTTGATGGCTGTATGGTCGTATTAGATTGTATTGTATAGGTATAATTTATATTTCATAGAGGAAGAGATTTTAGACAGATTATATATATGTCTTAGTATTTTATAGACATTTTGGGGTAGATAAATGTCACAAAATTGTTTAGAAAGTAGAGTTTATTGTCAAATTTAGGTCTTAAGAGCAGGATTTGTATCATGTAAATTATTTTATATAGTAATTTGGGTAAGAACTTTAAGAAAATAAATTTGTAGATTAAAAAAATTAAGAAAAGAAAATTATTTAAATAATAAATAATTTATGTGATTTTAATATAATTTAGGAAAGTTTATATTTTTTCCAATTATTTATCTGATACATTGGATAAGGTGAAAGGATTTTTATCAAAAAAAGTCTCAAGTTATCACTTCAATGATATCTTGAAAGGAATGAAGATTGGACTTTGCTCTTTGAAAGCAAGGAGATTAGAAGTATTATTAGGAAGGCTCAAGCTATAACCCCCATGATTCTTCATGCAAGGAAAAGAATGTGTACCTCGAAGGATGGAGGGTAAACTTGCTACAATAATTTTGCTTTAAGTTGTTGCTAGTATGACACATTGGAGGCATGGACTTTAAGCATAGCAAATAAAGGAGAGGAGTTATCACCATGGTGATAACCCTTGAAGAGTTTATATTGTAGATTTGGATTCATGTTTTGCAAAATATAATTAAAAAAGAAGAAGCCTAAATTCAAGTTTGTATGAGAAAGTCATGGTTCCTAAAAGTTTCAATGATGAGATACCTAAGTTAGGTGTTGCCTAGTTGGCATCTTTAGAGCTAGGGAGACCCCTAGTGACACCTGAATGCTTGAGGAGACCCCACAAATCACCATGATGATACCTTATGATTCTAGGAAGAATAAAAACAAGGTGTTTTCTTAATGATACCTAAAGTGACTTGGCGCAAAGTTTTCAAGGTATTTCCACAATTATACCTTAAGTTACATTGAAATTTTTTTTTGAGCTTTCATCATAGAAAGACCTTAATTAATGATATTGGGCTTTTGATGGAAAGTACTATCCTACCATGGGAAGCACTAGATCACTTTTATTAGGAGTTTTGGTAGTGACAATGGTTGAGAGGTGATTTATCAATTAGAGACAAATGGTCCTCATGGTATTTTGTGTTAGGATTTTAAGGTGATATTAGTCATGGAAATCCTTTGTACTTCATGTTTCCCCGATGTCTTGGGGATGGTTATATGGATGTCTAGGGGGTGATTGAGTGAATTATATATTAATTATTTTCTCTTCATTAACTCGAATATTGATTGTAATGGTATTAAATAAGGAGGATTACATATTAAGGGGTGGGTTACTTATGACAATGGTGGTTACAAAGTGATTTGAATATATTTACACTTCATTATCATTCCTAGGTGCTAGAGAAAGAGTGGAGCATCTTTGTTATGATAGATGGGTCCTACATGAGTTGTACCCTTGGAAATGGGGTACTATCTTTTGAGATGTATGTCATGGGAGTCATTGGTCAAAGGTGCTACAATCAATATTTCATTATTCTTGAGGGCATTGATGAATTTCATCATTAAGACAATTATATTTTTTCTATACCATCAATTTTGAGGGTTTTAGTTTTGGGAAACCACTTATGGTTTTCTCTCTCCAATTCTATATAAATTCAATGCCTTAGATGGTTGTACTATGGGTTTTTTGCAGGTGAGCACTCTTACATGACCAAAATATTGTCAAATCAAAGGGAGAAAGTTGGGTGCATTGTATTGTATTAATACAAGATTGTCTTCTCTTTGATGCTTGATTTTTTTAGTGGGTTTCTCCACATAAATATGGTGTTATGAGTTTTATTTTATATGCTTTCTAATTTTAGTATTGATTATATTTGCTATACATATCTCCATGATATTTAAATTGTTAATCGCATGTTACTTTAAATAGTAAATTAGATTTGTTCACTATCTTGAGCTTTCATTTGTAGTAGTTTACTCATCTTTATAAACATTATGAGGATGTGATTTATGATCATGTTATGCTCCAAATCACTATTAGTTGATTTTTTGTGTAGGGACATAGTCAACTTTGATAGATTATCTTCTTGGTTTAGAGATGGAATTTTTTGCTTTTCCTTTTAGGATATTTTGGTGCTATGGTTGCTCTCTTTGAATTTGTTAAGGCCATGGGTGATCTTAAAAATTCAAATGTATGTTTAATCATGATGTTGTGAGAATACCTTATCTACACAGTTGGAGTTTTGGCATGACATGGTTGTGCTTGAGAATTTATCACAAGTTTATCATGATGCCATGGGTAGCTCTAGATCACTTTCAATGAGATTTTTGATACTAATGTGTCATTGTGTCATGGATAGCCCTAAAACACTTCCAATGGGATTTTTGGCTTGATATGGATGCAATAGATCTATTGATTGGAGATAGATGGCCTGCTATGTGAAGATATAAATCATAACATCATGAGATTTTTGGCATGGTATAGATTCTTGTTAGTATATCTATTGTTGGAGACATGTGCTCTTCTACTATAAAGATATAAATCATGATGTTGAATACGAATCTCTTGTATTATATAATGAGAGCTTTCTTGTTGATTGGTAATTTGAGTGATGATGAAGAACTCATGGATATTAAAGATTGAGTGTTGGAATGATAAGTCTCTTAACATGGTTGCAATGGAAAGACCAAGAAGCCTACACATGGAACTAGACATGGGTTCAACAAGAACCTATTGAGGAGATTTCTTAGAGAGATTTGATGTGAGTTAGAGTGCATAATGAGAAGAACAATTTCATACCCCACTTTGAAGGAATTCCACTTGGTAGAGAATGATCTAATAGGTTTTTATCACATATTATTTAAATGCATCATGTTTGCACATTTTGTCTTCTCAAGTGAACAAACCTTGAACTATAGTGTCAACTTGCCTTTAACTACTTTTGTATGGTTCTTGAGCTATGGAATCCATTCTAAGGACTAGTTTGAGGAGTACAAGGGATAGCTAATGGCTTTGGGCTTATTCCCTATTGTGAGAATGAATGATTGTTTGATCTCATTTTAGTTTGAGAAGATTTAATCTCTTTAGGTTCTTTGAGTTATTGTAGTAATTGAGTTTGACCTTGGGGTTGAACAATTTGATGTTAAGATGGATTTTTCTATATGGGAATCTGGAAGGGGGTCATCTTGTCATAGTTAGAGCACTTATTGGTGTCAATAAATGACATATGTCACATCATTTATGTAAGTGTTATTGGTGGAATTTTGAATATTATGGTCAACACTAGACTACACATTTCTTAAATAGTAGGAATCTTAGGGAGGTATATGTGCAATATGACTACAATATCAAGGCTCTTAAGGGTTTTTGCATGTTTGTGTGTTTTCTACTAGGGAAGAAAAACTTGTGCAAGATAATGGATATACAGGGACTTGTGGTTGTAGATTAGGATAGATATGTGGACAATATAAATCCTTCTTTTGGGAACTTGTTTATCCTATTTTGTGATGTGATTAGTTAGATGGTGAGTTACATGTTGCGGTCATTGCTTTGTCTACAAAGGTAGATTATGTGATGGTTACTCAAGTAGCTTTTATTTTGTGATAGTGTTTGTGTTTAGACATTAATTTGAAGTAGGATATAATGAACTTTTTGTATAATAATTGGTGTTTCAATAGCTTGACTAGGGATCTTAACTTTCACGTGTGGATGAAGTTGTTTCACTTTATTCATGATACATGACGGAGGATGAATGTTTTTTGGTTGAGATGGTGATCATCTTGGTGGTTGTTGTAGATGCTTTGATGAAGCCTATGAGCATAAATGAGTTTAGTTGATGTAGTGTGGATATGGATGTTTATGCCCTTAGCAACTAGTTCACTAAGCTGGTTTTCCCTTTTGTTCTTACAAGACATACAACACGTAGAATAATGTTAAGATTAAATATTATCCACCTTACATTCCTAATGTTTACATTATTGTAAAAACATATTAATTATCTTTGCACATGGAAAAAATGTCTTACTTTATAATATATATTTAACAAATTACAAATAACACTTAATAACATAAATATTATTACACCATTTATGAAATGTGAAGCAAATAAGTTTTAAAATTATACATGAAAGAATTATATTGGTTCAAAATCTTTGGCCTTTGCTAGCATGCATTTCTCTATTTATCTCTTTTGTTTTCAACTAAAGAAACAATACATAATATTAAAATGAATATGGAAGAGGGGATGAAGGAGAGCAAAATGCTTTGGTCTTTTTTATATGAAGAGGTGGGGAATTAAGTGCATGTTTCAGGATGATTATTCATACTCTTTGAATGTATGCTTTTAAAAATAAAGACAAAGTAACAATAAACAATAAATAATGATTAAAAAATGAAATGGTGATTATGTTTCCTAATGTGTTGAGTTGGCATATGGTTAGTAGGGCACAAAGAATTGTTTGCCTTGCCTAAATGTCCAAGGAATACAATAATACTGCTCCCTCCATGTGCAAGTCACTCCGGCAAGAAAGACTTTTGATTATATAACCAAGACTTGTTGCTTAACACCCACCACTCATTAGGGAACAACTACTGCAACTCCTTATCTTCTTTGCTTTTTTCATTTGGAAATCCATCATAAACCTTCGTGGAATAAGTAATAGAGTAGTGCACTAAAAGTGGTCCTTTTGTTTAGCTTTAAAAGAAGATAATTTGTCCGTTTATAGACAAAATTTTCGCTGTTTATGGCTAAGTATAAGGAACGTGAGAATTGTTCCTGCATGGCCCACGTGGGTTATTGAGAGTTTTTACTTTTTCTTTTAAATTATTTATGTGTTTAAAATTTCCTTTGCAATTATAAATGGCTAGTACAAAAATTGACCAGCAAAGGGGTCTCTAGTGGCAACCTCGTGGCCACTTGGAAAGGTGGTTTGTTGTCCACATGGAGTTTTGGACTATATGGCCTTTTTTTTTGGTAATTGAATGTAGGGTTAGACTGTCAAACGTGTGGCCCACCACATAAGGAAAAACAAAGCTTTTCAGGTTACTTAGTTTATTAGGGTTTAGACTTTGGTATTTGGTTCTATGTACCCAGACCATGTCTCTTGACACTTAAGCAAGGAAGGATGCCTTCAATTTCAAGGAAATTATATAGAATTAGATTTCTTAGATTATTTTACTCAATTTGTTTTAGTAATTTAGTTTATTAATTTGTTTTTAAGTTTTAAAGAATTCACAACCTTGAGTTTTATTGGTATATATTATTTTATAAATGAATAGCTTATTTTCAAGGATTAAGAGGCTTGGAGAAGGTTATAAGTATGGTCTCACAGACCATTCTTTTTAATGGTATGTCTTAAGGTTCAAATGCAATTTGTTTGAGGTGGTTTCATTGAGTTTTGCTCAAGTTATGATAAAAACAGTGTTCGCTGCTCTATTCATAAACTGAGATTTCCAACAAACAGTCCTAAATAACTCATACAAAGCAACAAGCACTATTTTGATTATAACTTGAGCAAAACTTAATGAAATCACCTCAAACAAATTGCATTTGAACTTTAAGACATACCATTATTCTCCCACGCAATCACAAACCTGAAACTATGTCATACAAGGCCATACCAATCTGTTCTTTGCTTATTTTTTAGAAAATTGTCATAAAAATTGATAAAAACAGGGTATATGAGGAAATCTTGCTCCCACTAGTCCTTGGACAATGTTTTTTTCTTGATTCAACGTGGAGGAACTTACAAAAAATAGTTACCATCGAGGATATGACCTTTTTCCCAATAACCCTAATAGCTATGCCATTAAATTTGGCATTTATGCTCTTTTTTTGCAACTTTTAACCCTATACCAAACCTAGGCTAGAAAACAATACAAAACATTATATATATGGTTTTCTAAGACCATTTTTTGGTCTTCTTTTGACATACAACTAGGACTCACAGAACAAAATAGTCCTTAAAACATCAACTAGGTTTCTTGAACCTTCAAGAACAACATTTAGGTGATGCTCCTACATTAATTTTGAAGCATTTTGGGTCAAATACAACCCTGCCATCATGTTTAGAAGGCTCAAAAACCATAAAATCGATTGTCAAAACGTCAATTTTGGACAAATTTCTTAGGTAAGGAAAAAAAAAATTATCGAGGGAGCCATTAGGCCCCATGAACAAATCAGTATAAAAATAATATATTTTATTTTAAATTAAAAAAATTGTCTTTTAGAAAAATAAATCTTTTTTTAATTTTAAATTGCAAAAAATATATTTAAAACAATATTTATTATGATTTTTTTAAATTGCAAAAAATATTTCTACAAATATTTATTTAAAAAAAAAAAAGAAAAATTAAAAATTAAAACAAAAAATTGAAAATAAAAATTCATTGGAAATTTTTTTAAAAACACAAAAAAACTTTTTAAAAATTATGTTGCACAGTATGTAGTACTGGGCAGCTTGCACAAAGGTGGTACTTGGTACCTGTGGCTCCCTATAGGTAGCAACGCCTAGGCAAGCACTTTGGCCTTTGGGCTTTACAAAAAAAATTTAAAAAACTTTTTATAAAGTTTTTAATATTTTTTAAAATGTTAAAAAAAAATTAAAATCCGTCGATTTTTAATAGTTTTTTAATATTTTCAATACTAAAATACATAAAGTCTGAAGTCCGCCGATGACTTTATAAAATATGACAACTTTTAATATTTTTTAATATTTTTTTAATCAAAAAATATAAAAATCTTAAGACCATTAAATTTGGAGGAGAATTTAGCAAACAACTAAATTGGTAGATTGCTAATTTTATCTGGAGGTTCACTAAATTTGGTGGAGTTCTAAACTAGCTGGTGGATATCTAACTTTGGTGGACTGCTAACTTTGGCGGCAGTTTAGCTAAATTTGGCAGAATTTTTTGAAAAATCATACCCCCTCTTTGTTGCTTAGTTGATTTTTGAAGGTCAACTTTCAACGCTCATAACTCAGGTTCCATGGCTCCGTTTTTCGTGCAATTTTTTTTATTTGGCTAATTTTTTGTGCTCTACGCATTGGTGAAGACGGTTTTAGATTTTGGTGCACGATTTTTTTAGAATTTGCTAATTCTCAAAGAGGACACCTCACCGTTCTCATTTTGCAAACTTCAAAGCTACATAACTTTTGCATAAGACCTCAGATCAAGTTGATTCTTTTTTTGAAAGTGCATGATTTTTCGTGTACTCCACACTGATGTTGTTTATTTCATATGAAATTGTATCAAATATATACTTTCATCACATGCTCATTTCTTGAGGATTTGTAAAAGCATTGAAATCCAAAAATCTGTAACTCCACTAAATATAAAATGTTAAACCATTTTTTTTTAGGGGGGTTCTTTGATTGAGTAAATAAGGGAGGGTCTCTTTTTGTCTTTGTGCTTGAACATCTCTTCTACTTTGTGCTCTATTTTTCCTTCACAATGGGTACATTTAAGTTTCCATTGCTCACACCATACAACTACAACACATGGCATCAAAATGCATGGAATACCTTAATCCAACTAGGATACACACCTTATGTTGAAAAGAAGGTAATTGAACCCACAAATGATAAGGAAAAACTACTCTTGATGTTTGAACATACATAAGCTAGATTGGTTGTCTAAGGAGTTTAGTTTCTCTAGATATAATGTTTCAAATTGAAGAATGTAAAGATTCACATGATGCATGGAACAAATTAAAAACTCTATATGGTACAACTGATGAAGTTCGTGTCTTGTTGAAGCTGTGATTGCCTATCATAGCATCAAATTGGCTAGGGATATGAGGATCTCTAAACTTTGGATTGAAGGTGATTTGTTAAACATTGTGAATTGCCTTAAGGAAATGTCTCCTCCCTCATGGTCTATTAATAATTTTATTTCGGATTTCATTTCTTTATATGGTGAATTTGATGAAATTTACATCTATCATGCCTATAGAGAGGCTAATGCAATGACTAATTGGCTAGCTAATTATGGTGTGTCATCGGCCAGATCATGGGGGGAGGATGACGTCCTTCCCATTGATTTAAGGAGACTTATTATTAATGAACTTCATTAATTTTATGCCTATCTCCTTGGTATTGGGTTTACGTGGGTATCATGAAGTTTGTTGCTTGATTAGACTTTTCGCACATCTGATGCTCATTGGTAATTGTGGCCTTCTTCAGCTAAGTTGTCTAAGAGTCTTCTTCATTATTTTCTTATGTACTACCCTTGATAGCCTCACACACTTTCTAGGTGGTTTTATGTCTATTGCCCTTGGTTTGTTCTGATTGTGCTCTCTTTTTGCAAACAATTCGATGATGGGTGGAGATAGGTGTTGAACGGAGCCATTGTCTTGTGAGGAAACTAGAGCCAATGCCAGAGTTTGGGAAATCTTGCAGAGTGGTGGTGCTACCCTTTCATGGAGAGACTGATTGGTTTTAAATCCATGATTTTTAAGGAGTTTGTTGACGCTTGGCATGGCTCTATGGTGAGTATGTTTGGTAGGGATACTACCATTAACAAAGAGTTTATTGCTAAGGTCATGGGTTTGTCTATGGAAGGTAGAAAATTCTACAGGGACAAGAACATTTCGCAGTCTTCCAGACAGAATTTCCTCCATGATAGGGAAAGGGCTAAAATGGTTCATTTGGACTGTGGGGGCTATGATAGAACCAAGATTAAACCTATTTGGCGGGAGGTTGTGGTGGCATTGATGTGTTACTTCACTCTTGATGGCAAATATGCGGTGCTCTATGGACATCACTTTGTGTTTCTCAACCACTTCCACCATGGTAAGCTAGTATCTTTCCCTTTTTACTTGTTGATGTCTCTAGAAGAGGGTATTGCAAATAACAGAAAAAACCCTAGGAATCCCTTTTTGCATGAAGGTTTAATGCTGCTTATTGTTGATTTTATTAAAGCTAATTGCATTATTAGAACCTCTCAGTCTCCTATTTCTAAGAAGAAGGGGAAGGCAAGTGTGAAATGTAGGATTGAAGAAATATAGGAGTCAGATGATAAAGAGTTAAAAGAGGAGTTGGAGGGTTGGTTTGATGGCTATGCCACTGATTTGTACTACACTCCTTCGATGGGTGTTGTTAAGCCCTCAACCTCCAAAACTACTCTATGTGCTAAATGCAAGTTGAAGGTTTTAAAGGGTGTCATTGAGGGTTCTGCTAGTAAGAGGCCTAAGGTTTGTGCTAAGGTGGTGGATGTTAATATTTAGGAGATGGCAAGGAATATTCATGGTGAGAATTCTGGTATTGGTGGGTCCCCTGTTGCTGGTAAGAGGAATTCGATGGTCAATCTTGAAGACTTTGCTCGGGGGTCAACTTCTAAGGATCGAGGGAAGGCCAAGCTTGTTTCTGAGGATATGCAGGGGGAGGAACCTCCAGTTGGGTCACACCAGGGCAGGGGTGTGTTTTGGGGGGAAATGGATTATTCTTAGGCATCAAGTCTAGTTAAAGAAGGGGTTGATATCTCGTTCAAGAGATGCAGGACCTCCATAACAAGCATGATACCATCGCCAGGTGTAACATTTCCACTCTTCATAGTCTTAAGGAGCAGGTGTCTATTTTTTAGCCTACCAAATCTTTGAACGCCAATGTCGGTTGTATGGTGGATGAGATTGTTGCCTTGAAGAATGATTATGGTCCGAGATTGACTTTGTTGGAAAGGAAGAACAAGCATCTTCGTAGGGACTTGGACACGCTTATTAACATCAACAGGGAGAAGTTAGAGGCTTCGGTTGAGGGTGTGAGCACCTCTCAAATCTGCAAACATCCTAAACTCCATAAAGAAGGTAAGTGCATACAAATTTGCTAAATACTCCTATGAAATAATGCAAAATGTTTCCTAAACATGATAGCAAACCAAACTAAATTGAAAGCATGAAAGAAACAAGATACATATCTATCCCATAGTGGATTGGTGCTTCTTTGATGTGGAAAGAAGCCCTTTCCCAATCCTTGATAAACTTGGTGATGATGATGCAATGGACAAAATTAGCTCTCAATTGAAGAGAGTAACCTTGCATAAAAGTTGTGGATCATGATTTGTGGAGTTGTGAACAAGATTAGTTCTCAAACCAAGAGAGTAACCTTGCATAAAAATTGTAGATCTATGAATGAGGATTAAGGCCTTCTTTTATAGATTTTCTTGATGAGAGATTGTCCAAATGAGTGAATGTGGGATTAAAGATCCACCAATGAGAAGAGGCCACTTGTCAAGTGGTGATAGGTCAATGGATGTGCAAGATTTGGGAAGTGTGCCCATGAGAGGGAGAATTTGAATTCAAATTTGGCAATAAATTTAGAGAGGGGGACAAGAAAAAGAGCAATAAATGCAATGTTGGAGGGACAAATCAACTTGTCATGATTTTCAAACTTGAGGACCATGTTGAGTGAAAATGAGGGTTTTAATAAATCAATAAATTGATTTATTTGTGCAAGTGGCTAAATCTAGAGAATGCAAGTGGGTGAGATTAGCATTTAATCATGGTTAGATTAAATTAATGATGATTAGGTTAGTTTGACCTTTAGGACCTTAAATATTTGATTTATTTAAATCAGAAAAGGATGGAAAATGACTTTTGAGATTTAATTAAATAAAGTCCTGATTTATTTAATCAAAGAGGGAATGATAGGCCTAAATTAAATAAAGTTAATTTATTCAATTTAAGTGAATAATCCTTAGAGATTAAATGAACCTGATTTACCTAATAAGTGGATTTGTTGCATTTGATTTATGAATGAGCGGATGAATATGCATAATGCTAATTTTGTGTGTCTACATTTTGCCCCTCTTTGAAGCAATGTACTTGTTGCGTTGGTTCAAAGAATAATCTTACTGTGATCAAAATTTAAAAAATTTCTGATTTTTCAGATGCCCCAGTGGAAAGTACACTAGTACATTGCCCCCTTCGAGAGATCGAGCGCAAAAGATTCAATTTGAGGGTCGATCTTGCGATAAAGAGGTTCAAAATGGATGGTTATGGATGATGCTGCAAATGAGATGATTTTAAGATGCTTAGAATAACAAATCTATATTATTTTAAACAACTTAAATGATGATATGATGTGATGATGTGATATGCTATGATTATGCAATGGATGATTTATGCAGATGCTTAGACTAACAGATCTATATTATGATGATGATTATGCAATGCATGTGAAATGATCGATGTTTCCTATGATGTATGATATGATGATATGTGGTATGTTGATAGTTTTGTGGATGCAAGATGGATGCATGATGGATGCAGGATGGAGGATGGATGGATGCATGATGGACTATTCATGATTCGATGTTAATGCGAAAGTGAGTTGATGACAAGAGGATCCAACAAGTCCATGATCTGATGAGACTTTATTAGAGATGATGATGATGATAGATAATGATGATGATGATGATGATTCGCTTATCAAGGATTGGGATTTTAAAAGGGCTACTTACCTTATGTTTGATTACACACATAGGTACGATGCATCAAGGTATAAAGAACCAGGATGGCGTTGTACCTAGTGCGATGGACTTTGACTCGACAAACAGATAGGAGTATTCTTGCTCACACTTGACATACGGAAACCTTGCTAGGACGTACCTAACAAAGCAAGTATTCGCCAAGTTATTTTACAAGAACATCCAACAAGCACAGCAAATAAAAGATAATGATCGTTGCCCCATTCCTATCTCTCTAAATCCTTCGTTCGGATATCATCGAGAGGTCCTTGGAATGAGTGCAATAAGATAAATCAAAAGAAGAGATCAAGTATGCAAATAAGCCAATGTTCTTCATACCTTCAGCCAAAGGGGATGTGTTTTGATAGGATAAGAATCCAAGGTGATATCCAAAATGATGCCCATTGTCGGAACGATATATCCTAGGACATGCATTGTATAGGATGATGATGGTTTGATAAGTTGATTGATAGTTGATATAAGGTTGATTGACATGTTTGTGACTAATCAAGAGTTTGATTTTGTTTTAAAGGTTTGTTGTTTCAATTTTGATTTTACGATTGAAGATTGATTTTGCCAACTATTGTGATTGTTTCTATTTGTGTTGTTCAAGGATGAATGTGACGATCAGTTTATTATGGATGATTGATTATTGCAGGTGCAAGCGAGATGAGACGAATGGATTTTTTTTCAAATATTTGGATGTTTTTGACGTTTTGAAATGTTTTGAGGATATTTTTGGTGTTTTTGAGATTTTACAAATGTTTTGATTTTTTATTTTGAATGTTTTTGGATTTTGATGTTTTTCAAATGTTTTGGATTTTGATGTTTTTGAATGTTTTGGATTTTGATGTTTTCGAATGTTTTTGGATTTTGATGTCTCGGGGGCTGATCAAAGATTAGCCTTGCCTACGTTTAAGCTCAAAGGCGACGTAGTTCGGATTCCAATGTTTTTGATGTTTTCTATTTTATGGAAGTTTTTGGATTTTTCAATGTTTTGGATGTTTTTGGATTTTCGCATGATTTTGACGATTTGGATATGGACATGTGAATGATGATATCGGTTCTCTGTTTGGGATTTTTGCTAAAAAGAAGCTAAGGTTGATTGATCAGATCGATGGATTGATGATGATGATAACATTGTTGAGGATACACAACAATGCAAGGATTTGATTGATCAGGATTGATGATGATAACATTGTTGAGGATGCACAACAATGCAAGGATTGATGATGATAACATTGTTGAGGATGCACAACAATGATTGGGAATGATATCCTGAAATGATGATGGGTTATTTGGATTCGATTGATCATGATTATTGAAGCTTGGTTTGGAACAAAAGATGTTTGGATGATTTGATGTGATGTTTGATGGGCAACTTAGATGCAACTGATAGTGATTTCTTGGATTGATGTTCGATGAAAATTGAAGACTGATAAGGAACTTCTGCTCATCAAAATATGCCATGGGCTAGTGCTTTGGATTTTGGATCTCAAATGCTTTGACCAATTTGGTTTCATGTTTGCCAATGTTTTGATCACCACATAAGTTGGAGAATATATATCAAGATTTATTCCTAAAGCAAGATGTAAATATCTGCCCCCAGTGTCTAGCAATGTTTGAAATGTCATGGATGGATGCTCGGATAGATGTACGGATGGATGGATATGATAAGCACGCAAAGGATGCCCAGGTTTATCTTGTGATAAGATAAGGTGTTCAGATAAAGAATGTTAATTTGGATAATGCTTCATGGCTCAGATAATGCTGGGTAGGATAGGATCAATGAAAATGACCCATGTCAAGATGTTTACCTTAAGCAAGCATAAAGTGTGCACCAAAGTTTCATCAAGATCAAGATAACTTGGATGATGGACGCAAATGTGTGAAACTGGATTGGATCAATGGTTTATGGATGGATGGATTTATTATGGATGGGATGGATGGAATGCTCAATTTATTATGGATGGGATGAGATGCTTTCACCTGAAGTGGCACACGTAGATGCTCAATTCTACTCATGATGCATGTTTTCCAGGTTTTCATCATGGTCTTGCCCAAAGCACCGCCCATGCGGTTTTCACTAGAGGACGATTTTTTTCTATTTACTATTTTCAATCCTTTTTCTGATTTTTTTGGATTTTCATATTTTTTTATTTTTTTGATTTTTCTGAAGGATTTAAAGCTCATGCTAAACCACAAGGTGTTGTTGATGTAGGTGCCCCTGTCATAATGTGCCATCGATATCTTTCTTGAAGAAGTTGCTTTGCTAAGATATGTGCACTTGAATGCAACTTTTGAGATTCTTGATCTGCTTCGTCGATACCAGAATTAATTATGTCTTTGTGCACACATCGTGATAGAGTGCCTTCAGAATCCTTATGATGAAGGATCGTTGCTAGTACATGGTCAATTTGAGAATTGGATATCATGCGTGGAGGCGTGGATGGAGTGTGTTTAGGGATAAGAGATGGATTGGTTGACAGTTTGGAACCTTTGACTCTCCAAACTTGGGAAGATGAGCAATGGTGGGTGGATACGAAAGTGTGCGTGGAATTAGGACCAACTACTTGATATACCTTGTATGTTGCTCGAAAAGCCTGCTTTTGCTTTTGTGGACATCTTTGACGGATACATTTCCCTTTTTGATTTTGCCCCATAGTTTCTTTGACTAATGGAGTTTGATAGGGATAATCTTTCTTTGTATGTTTTGGTATCCATGTGTATTTGATTTTTCCATTATGCTTCTCAGCTTCTTTTGCTTTGATAACGTTCTTCGTACTTTTATTCAAATTTTTCTTTTGACATTGGTCCCAATTCATGGATGGGATGATAGGTGGATGAAGATTCATGACATGGTTGGTTGTAGTATTGACACTAGTTTCATCATGAGGACTCTTTGTGCTCCCTATGTTGACGTTTGTTTGAGACGAAGTTGCCCCCAGTATGGTAGAAGTAGTACCTTCATGCCTTGATTCTGCCTTTTCTAAGATGTCTTGTTCGATAAGCGTTCTCTGATAGATAGCCATTATAGATGACGTTAGTTCAATTTGTTGCACTACTAACTCTGGAATATCTCATTTTATCTGACAAATTTCCTTGAGTGGATAATACTGAATATCTTTATTCATGATGTCCTCAGTTTGTATTTGGGATATATCTGATACTGTTGTTGACAACTCTATTTGACTGTAGGAATCAGTAACCTGCTCTTTTTGTGTAACAATGTCAGGAATAAAGGGATCTTGTTCTGAATAATGATCATCTATGTTTCCATCCAAAGAAAGCATCTCATGGGTAGATGGAGGAGTATGTGCTACATGGATATGATCATCTTGCATAGATAGGAGAGTGTCCATTAGATCATTATAGTATCTTGAAGATACAAATTCTTGATCTTGAATGATTTTGGAGTTGCTTTCGACATGCTTTGGATCAAGTTCTTGACATGGATCGGTTTCAAAGGATGGATTGCTTACAAAGGGTTCTTGTATGTCGTCATTAGACATGGTAAGTGGTTCAATATCTTCAAGTGTCGATTTTAGGGTTCCTTCAGTATCTGTAACCATGAGGTCAAAGGGGATCAACATGTCTTGGAAAGGACCATTCCTAGACCTTGGTGAAAGATGTTGATCATGCTTTGGGATAAATTCTTGAGATATGTCCTCTAACTCATAAGGTGATGTAGAGACATTTTCAACATGATCATAGGTCAACGGATCGTGCATTATGTCAATAGGATCAAATAATCCTAACACTTCTTGAAATAGATCACTAAAAAGTGGCTCTCGATGTATGGTGCATTGATCATCGGATGGGGTGGAAACATCTTTGAAGTGCTCATCGATGGAGAGATCTTGAGCATTGTTTTCAACAATTGTGGTGGAGGGATTTCCAATGTCTTCAACCATAGGGTCAAATGATGTTGACGTTTCTTGAATTGGATCATTGTTGGCTATTGTTAGTGGATTTTGATCATGATTAAAAAGTGACTCTTGACATATGTTGATTTGATCATTGGATGAAGTAGACATAGCTTCAAGGTGCTCAGTGATGGATTGATCTTGATCCTTGTTCTCAGCAGTTGTCATTTTTTGTGTTTGTGGTTGTGTTTGTTGGGTAGCTTGAGAGGCTTGGGCAACTTGGGAGGCTTGTTGCACTTGTTGAGCTTGTGTTGCTTGTTGCGTGGCTAGATATTTTTGGAATCCCCTTTGAAAAGCAGCTTGTAATTCCGTGTTGTATTGGCTTGATGTGGTGGAAGTTGGTGGTGGTGGGGGTGGTGGTGGATTTGGAATCATGTTGGATGTAGTGATGAGTGGTTGAGATACGCTTGGAGCGATCATGGTAGTGAGGGGTTGAGATATGATAGGTGTGAGAGTGGTGTTTGGAATGATCGAAGTGATAGGGATGGTTGGAATGACTAAGGTGATAGGCCCTTGGGAGACCATGTTTTGATTTGTTGGGATTGATGTTGTCATTTGATTAGATACCATCTGTTGGTGCGATGTCGATGGTATATTCAAAGGATTTGATGTGATGGATTGATTGGTGTTAGGTGGATTGATTTGGATGGAGTGATTAGTGCCAGGTAAAGGGGGAAGCCCTAAACCAAGGAATGATGTAGATATGGGTAATGGTGGTGGAGATGTCTCTTGGTGCAATGACTCAACTATTTTGGTAAGTGTAGCAATTTGATCTAGCCAAATTTGTTCTTGATTTCAATCTTGACTCCCTTGATATAGTTGATTTGGCTTGTGTTTAAGCAGATTTGGAGTGTGTACTTGTGTTTGATTTTGGACAATGTTCTGATTTGAGATGACACTCAGATTTGGCATGATAGGTTGAAATTGACCATTGTTCATGTTTGGAATATTTGTATGATTTGCAAATGTATCTATCCCAAAGTTTGTCAGATTCATGTTTCAAAAACTTGTGCTTGGTACATTCTCATTTGGCTTGTAGGGATTTGGTGGGATGACATTTGCTTGAAGGCTCATGCTTTGTTTGTTCGGTTGACAAACTTGTAGGTTTGGATTTAGATCTACCATCGGGAAATGTGTTCCAATCTTTGATTTGGGCATACTCACACTTGTTGTGCAATTGACATTTGTAGAAGGTAATGATCCCATGTATGGATTGTATAAGTGTGAGTTTTGATAATTAATCGGCATTGTAAGGCTTTGAAAGTTCATTTGATTTGGATTACTCATGATGTATGGATCAAGTTTGTATTCCATGTTCCTCTTGTGTTTTGACCTTGTTTCAAAAGTGACTTCTAAGGTTCTTAGGACTAATGACGAGATGAAGGATGAAAGGGGTGAATGATATGGATGTTTGAACGTTTAGGAACTTTGGATCAATGCTAGACTTAGGGTTTGATTTTGATTGGTTTGATTTGAATAATGAACTTGTAAACCCTAAGACTTTAGATGTGATCTTAGGACGAACTTGTTCAAAGGATTTCTGATTTAATTAGAGGTATGGCAAAGGATGCATTCCCATACTCCTAACTAAACAAGGTGATTTTTGGTTTTGATGACTTACCTAAGTCTAGAATGATGTTTCCAAAGATCTAAAGTTGTTTGGTGGGATGGATTTGATAAATGTTTGGGATTTGGATGAATTGTTTGATGTGATCCTAAATGAACCTAGGAAGGACTTGTTTACTAGGCCAAGGTATTGAAGAACACACTTTTCTCTAAAAGCCATCAAAAGACCAATGTTTGCATGAAAATCATATGACCAAAAGATATCAAGCACATGTGTGGGGTCCAATTTGTTATCTTTGCTTAATGAGTTCTTTTTACCACAAACACACTTCTGATTAGGTTTCAAACTAAATGTCCAATGTCACAACTTCTTTTCGTCCCACAAAGTGCTATGTGGAAGTTCCAAGAAATTAGGACAAGGGTTGCCTAATGTTGACCTTTGTAAGAGCAAATTAAGATGTATACCCAATTACTTAGAAACCTCTAAGGACATAATCCCCAGGGTAAGCAATAGTTCTTGGGTTTTGTCAAAGGTATTTGCTCTAACCAAGGGGTTTTAAATTTTGATGATGATGTTGAATGTTGGTTTTCCAATGTTTTTGATAAATGCACTGTGTTTTCAAACAAGCAATGTAACATCCTAGCTCAATTGGTACATTTTTCTTGGTGGGCTTGCCTCATGCCCTTCGTAGAAGGGATGATTTTACATGCAACCAAGGACAAAATATAAAGGTATGTTAAGAATGAAGTCTTAACCTCTATATTTCAACCAAGATCGGACATGTCAAGTGACTTCTTGGAATCAAAGTTCCAATGCACCACTTCGATAAACTTGGTGAATGAGTCAATAGGCCACTACAAACAAGGGTTCTAGTTCAGACTTTCCATTCGTAGGAGTTGACCCAACGTGGCAAGAGTCCCCTTTCGGATCCATCTTGTCGGAGTCAACCACGTGATATTGGCATTTCGTCCAATATCCACATTTATATCCCAGTTGGAAATACTCTTGGCTTTAGAGTGTTACCAGTTGAGTCGTTCCCTTGGGTGAGTACTTTTTCCCCAAGGCAGGCCCTCTAGGATAAACAAAAGCAAGCAAAGACAAAATCCGTAACTTGATCAATCTTTGAGGACTCAAAGAAAGAGAATATACGCGATGATGCTCTACTCACACTCGCACAAGATGTTCAATTTTAAACCCAAATCAAAGTGTGTATGGGAAATTATTTACGCAACTTAATGTCACCAAAAGCCTTTTGATTCTCAAGATTGCCATGAGGCGCAAGAGAAGCGCATACGTCTTTTGATGATATTACTTTGTGTAAATAATTGCAAAACAATAAAAGCACACATTCATTTTATCCTTCAAAGCAATGATTTTATTCGTTTAAAACACCAATGTCAAATGTGAGGTTGCTTGTTCAATTTTAGCCCAAATTGAAATCTAGTAGGTGTCTAAGGTTCAATTTTAACCCAACTTTGAAAGAAAACAATGATATAGTTGGCTTAAAACATAAAATTAAAGCATGAAATGGAAGCCCTCAAGCATTAAAAAATGCTTTTGAATTTCAAGTTTGATGCTCAGTTTCACTTCACTCCAATCTTTCCTTTTGTTTTCGCTTGATTTCAATGTGTGATCTTGATGTCACCTTCATCTTTTTTTCATTTTGCCTTTCTTTGTACCTATAAACAAAGATAAATCCACCAATTTACATAATTAACATCATTGCCTCTGAACAATAAAAATGATTTTAAGAGGAAAAGACTAACTAATAAGCAAAGCATTAATAGTAACCCCACTTGTTACAAAACTTTTATAATGAAACTTAATTTAGAAGATACCACTTCCTAATAAAGTTCCAAGTTTCTTAGAAAGTCACAAAAGAACAATTCTTACTCAAGAGGATGCCTGCAAAAACAATAAATGAGTGATTTCAAACCACAAAGATGCCTGCAATAAGTCATAAATGAATGATTTCAAACAATAAAGAAACCATAAATGGGTGGTGGCTTAAAGTAGATACGCGATCACTCATTAATGCGTTTGTTTTCCACATTTTAGTGTCCTTGTTTGGGTTTTGGTCATCGATGGAGTGTGGATAAATTTATCAGCACATATTTTTGAGCCCTGATTGACAAGACAAAATCAAATCAGTTAATATCACTGTAAATGCATTTGTATCTCGTACCTACCTTGTTGACGTTGTCCATTGAACTTTTAAGTGAACTTGATATTCATTGTCTAATCTAAAATATCAGATATAATAGAGACAATAGTGACAAGCAGAAGGCTTTAATTGACTTTATGCATTACTTTGACAAAAATTCTCAGCTGTTATATCTTGGCAATATTCTACTAAGGTTGTGTGGCTCTCTGCCTTGTTGCAGAAGTCAAATGGCATTGATACCCAAATTAGTAAACAATCCAATGCAATGAAATCAAATTAGTAACAGCCGCAATGCAATGCAATCAAATCAATAGCAATAGAAATGCAATGCAATCAAATCACCGACAGTAGCAATGTGATGCAATCAAATCAATGACAATAGCAATGCAAAGCACCCATCACTCTTGAAACAATAAAGGTTTTCAAAATGAGGTCCCAAATCGTATACCAGTTGCAATGCCCCATGCCTTAGGCCTGTACTGCTAGATATGACTTCCAGTGTGGCTGCTTTGGCAGAAGATTCGTATTTTTCATAATGGGCTTAGTTCAACGTAGAAATAGTGATAACATTAATGATGGACTGACAACACGATCTATTTTCTAGCGCCAAATGTATTTTGAAAACAAAGACCAGAGGCATTTATTATTTCTTTTTATCACTCAACTATCTCCAACTCCCAACCAATGCCTAAGACTTTTTAAATGGAAATTCACATCCCTGTTTATTGTGCGCAGTCTACCATCTCCCAGCCACTTATTTAAAATCAACACATTGCCCGTACTTGAGAATCGCGCGAGAGGAGGATGTAATCATCTTCTACAAGCGTAAAGAAACAAAGCTTTTCATGAGTGACAATACTTTTTGCAGGAGTTTTTTTTGAATTAAATGTGCGCCATTCAGATGTTAGTTTAGGAACACAGTGAATAGTCATTCACAGTAAGATGAGGGAGACACTAAATGCGGGAATCTATATTATGGAGAACAGATTAACGCCTTTGAAAAATACTCAGGAAACTACATATCAGATGTGGCACGGGGGATAAGGAAATGATAGGCGCGTACAGGTAACCTTCGTGACAAGTAGATGGGGATTTTCCAAAACCAATAAAGCTTTTACCATTGTGTTATTTTGTGGACCACCAAGTCGAGCGTACCCAACAGGGATCCTTATAGCTAATCATGATTTGGATCATTTCAAATGAGATCAATGTAAATGGTCAGGCAAGCTAATAACTTAAGTCTTTATCAATCATCAGTGTTGTTTTTGCTGATACTACATCTCACTACTGCGCTTTATACACAATTATCCAGTTGCAAAAAGACTTCGAAACAATGACCTGGTATGGTAGTATAAACCAGCTTTAACAATCAGAACTATCTTTGGTGCACATAATGTCTGACAGGAATATTTGAAAGAGATGTCTATGACAGGTAATGTCTAACAAAATGCTTAAATGAAATGTTTGTTCAAATGCTCTCTTTTTTTGAAATGTTATCTCATGAAATTCAATGATGGCTGGATCTTTTGGTAGGGCTCTATAATTAAGCAAAGCATGGAAAGTTTCTAAACCCACACTTATAGCCATACATATTGCGTCATAGACTAATGCATAAGGTAATGGAGAGTGAGATAGCTCGAATGAGAAGAGGCCACCTTAGTGATGATAGGTCAATGGATGTGCAAGATTTGGGAAGTGTACCCAAAAGAGGGAGAATTTGTCAAATCCTTTGGCAATAAATTTAGAGGGGGGGACAAGAAAAAGAGCAATAAACGCAAAAAAGGAAACCAACATGTAAAATGTCATATAGATACCGAACACAACACACAATCAATCCAATTTAGTCAAAAATACATTGGGCCCTCCTTCTAGCGCCATATGTGAGCACCTATTTAATTGCAAACATCCTAAACTCCATAAAGAAGAAGTGCATACAAATTTGCTAAATACTCCTATGAAATAATGCAAAATGTTTCCTAAACATGATATCAAACCAAACTAAATTGAAAGCATGAAAGAAACAAGATACATATCTATCCCATAGTGGATTGGTGCTTCTTTAATGCTAATTTTGCCCTTCTACAGAGGGTACCTCAATCAGAAGGTGAAAGAGCTAGCCCAATGGGACCATTTTTGATGACCACCTTGGAACTCTGGCGGATTGATAAATGCAAGTGATGATTGATTTATTACTGGCCTAAGGTGCGTACTTGCGTTTGATTTATGAATCGTTTTGTGTAGAGGGTATGGTTTTCCTCAATCAGAAGGTGAAAGAGCTAGCCGGGAAGGGACTATTTGATGACCAAGAGAACTTGGTTCGTGGGGAGGGAGCTGGGATGGATGTGCATTCTACTGATTTGGTTACTGGGCCGAGTGTGCGTACTAGGAGCAAAAAAAAGAAAGGTAAGAAGGACCATGCTCGTGATGTTGAAGAAATCATGGATATGCATGATAGGTTAGTGGCCAAGGATTTGGAGGTGGCTAAAATGCTTAAAGAATTGCTCTAATGGTTGTGTGGCATGTCTTTCTATTTTTTGTTTTTTGGTTGGTTTGGACTACTGATGGTGTGTTTATGGACTGTTAATCAACTATTTTTTTGTTACTTTTGGGTGGGCAGTCATTTGTCATATCTTTACTGCCACTGTCTTTTTTGTTCAGGGTTTCAGGCACCCTTCAAAACTTGTTTATCGTTAATCAAAAACTAATGAAGTTCGTGGTTATCGAATTCACAATGAACTAATAAGTCTTGATCCAAAGTCTTTTGACAACATCTAAAATTATGTAACAAAGGTCAATGACCTTACAACACAATGTAAATCATATGGCTTAGAGAAGAAAGACATTCAACTTGTCTATAACACACTCAACAAACTTGGGCCTGAATTTGCAGCTTTTGTTTCTAGCTTTCACACTCATAGGTTGACAATGGGATCTACATTCACTACACCTTTTGCTTCATTTTTCGAAATGTTGATGCAAGAACAAGGTAATAATTTGTCAATGGGTCTTCTTAAGCCTTCGCACTAACAAGCTTTGATGGCTAGTCAACCAAAGGGTTAGAAGCAATCAAGGATACTTGACAACAAACACAAGTAGTTCAAGAAGAAGTCCCAAAGAGATCAAGCACAATCATCTTCGACAACAAAAGTTTACTCCAACTCCTCCTCTTCAAAGGGGAATTTTCAAAAGAAGGAAAGGAAAACTTATAGCTATTGTAAAAAACCTAGTCATGAGGAACATTCTTGTCATAAGAAGCAGATTGATGAGTTAAAGCATATTCTTAAAAAGAAAAACATTAATTGGCCATCTTCTAATTCTCAACAATCCTCTACTCCTTCAAAATTGGGTAAAGGGAAAGCAATTGCACTTGTTGCTATTGTTGATTCTTCAAAAGAGTGGATTCTTGACTCTGGTGCATCACATCACATGGGTTCTATTAAAGAACAGCTTTCTTTATTGGAGCCTTGTTTTGTACCCCACATTCTCATCAGGGATGATTCTCCAGTGGATGTAATTGGGAAGGGTTTAATTGATACTAGAAATGGTACATTTGAGGATGACCTCTACGTGCCTAATCTATCATCCAACCTTCTCTTTGTCTACCAAATCACTTAGAATGGTAGAAAATTTGAATTCACTCAAGATTTTATCAACATCAGGAATATTAAAGATAATACACTCCTTGCAGTTGGTAAGGCCAATCACGAGTCTTGCGTGTATGCTTTCTCTCATTTTGTACCTGATTCACATTCCACCACCTTGCTCACCCATTCAAATTCTATGAGAAAACTATGGCATGAGTGGTCTAGCCATCTCAACTACCGTTATCTTCAGCAACTCAGCAAATAGAATATGGTCATGAATCTTCCTCAAATTAATTTTTTTCATGGTGTATGTTTAGGTTGTGCCTTGAGAAAATATCCTGAGGACAAGTTCAAAAAAAGGAAGGCTTGGAGGGCTTTATAAGTCCTTGAATTGGTTCATAGTGACCCGACAGGTCCTTTTCCATCATTATATTTTAGTAAGGCTCGTTATTTTCTCACCTTCATTGATGACTATTCTAGATATACATGGATCTAATTTCTTCAACACAAAGCAGCAATATTTGATAGATTTCAAGATTTCAAGGCTCATGATGAGAAGCAATCTGGAAAGTGTGTCAAAATTCTCTGCATTGATAATTGCAAAGAATATGTGAACCATCGATTTGAGCAATTTTGTTCTCTTGAATGGATTTATATTCAACATACTGTTGCCTACACACCACAACAAAATGGTGTAGCTAAGAGGAAAAATAGGTCCTTGAAAGAGATGGTTGGCTGCATGATCCACGCTCGCTCCCTTGCACCTACATATTGGGAAAAAGCTATCAATTGTGTTGCTCACATCCAAAATAGAGTTCCACATAAGGCATTAAAGGGCATCACTCCCTTCGAAGCTTGGTGTGGTAGAAAACCTATTGTGGGGCACTTTAGATTTTTTGGCTCCCCAACTTGGCCACATATTACTTAAGAGAAGCGCAAAGCCTTGGAACCTTAGATTCGGCCTTGCATATTTGTTGATTACCCTAATGGTGTCAAAGGATGTCAGCTAATGGATCCTGAAACCCATGAACTCTTCATTGAGTGCAATGTGCAATTTGAGGAAATCTCTTCAAGCTCATCCTCTACTCTTCCTTCCTCCATAGTGGATTTAGAGGATTTTGACATCGAGGATTTTCCTCAAGCTTCCTCTAGTTGTCAAGTTGATCATGAGATTTCATCTTCCTCTCTAGAGAGTTTAGAATCTCCTCCTCCATCCCCTACCATGCCTCATTGGGCTCGACAAACACTTGAGTCTACAGTTTCTCTTGTTGGGGATCTCCTTCAAATACAAGGAGGACTTGATCACAACATCATGACATTCCACATTCCTACATCGCCACAGCTTCAGATCCACAATAATTTCATGAAGCATCTAGCATTGCTAAGTGGTATTTTACAATGGAGGAAGAGTACAACTCTTTAATGCAAAACAAAACATGGGATCTTGTTCCACTTTCTAAGGGAAGAAAATTGGTTTGGTGTAAGTGGATCTATCAAACCAAATTTGTAGCAAATGGCTCAGTTGACAAGTATAAAGCACGACTTGAGGCCAAAGGTTTCTCTCAAGTACCTAGTATTGACTACACTGAGACCTTTGCCCTTGTTTCCAAAATGAACTCCATTCACTTGCTACTTGTTATTTTTGCAGCTCATGGTTGGGTTGTACATCAAATTGATTTAAAGAGTACATTTCTTCATGGACATCTACATAAATAAATTTATATGGAGCAACCACAAGGATTCATTCAAGATTCTTCCTTGGTTTGCAAACTAAGGAAGTCTCTCTATGGCCTCAAATAAGCTCCACGAGCTTGGTATGCCAAAATGGACTCCTTTCTTCTCTCCATTGGGTTCTCCAAATGTCACTCAGATTCGAATGTCTACATCTTGCGACAAGAGGATGCTCTTCTCTACTTGGATCTCTATGTTGATGACTTGATTGTCACTGGGAGCACTTCATCCATCATCTCAACTGTCAAGACTGCTTTGCATGACATATTTTCCATGACTAAATTGGGCCTTTTGCACTACTTTCCCAGGATTGAGATCACACAAACCTCTTTCAGGATCTCACTTGCACAACCCAAGTATGCTTTTGATCTTTTGTCATGTTTTCATATGGTTGATTGTAAGCCTACACCGACTCCCTTTCTATCTAGAGTTAAGGTTGAGGAAAAATGTTCCACACCACTAGTTGATGCTACTTTGTATCGTCAACTTGTTGGTAGCCTCATCTACTTGACTCATACTCACCCCGATATTTCCTTTGTAGTTGGCATTGTTTCACTCTTCATGATGGAACCACATGAGCTTCATTGGAAGTTTTCCTAATGGATCTTGCACTACATCTAGGGCACTCATCGATATGGGATTCACTATGTAGCAGGCACAAGTTTAGACTTACTTGGATACATAGATTCTAATTGGGTTGGTGATATTGATGATCACAAGTCCACCTCTGGCTACTGTTTTCACTATGGTTCTGGTCCCATTTGTTGGCAGATAAAGAAGAAACATGCTATTTCTCTTTCTTCAATTGAGGCTTACTATCGGGGGGTTGTCAATGCTGCCATTGAGGCTATTTGGCTTCAAAATATCCTCATTGAACTCGGTATCACCTTTCAAAATCACTCAATCATCTATTGTGACAACTAGAGTGCCATCCAAATCTCGAAGAATTTGGTCCATCATCAATGAACCAAACACATTGATATCCATATGCATTTTCTCTGAGAGTTGATTCAAGAGTAGGTCATTGATTTGCACTATTGTCCTATAGCAGATCAGGTTACAAATATCTTCACCGAACCCTTCACTAAGAGCAAGTATGTTCATCTTTGGTCTCTATTGGGGGTGAGAGAAATCTCTTCAAAGGGGAAACTTAGACCTACTTCATTCAACCTCTCATAGAAGGAATTTTTTTCCCACTGGGTTTTCTCCTTCTTTTATCATTGAGAGGTTATTATGTACTTAGGTACCTCATCATGCCTAGTAGTCAGGGTGCATCTTTGTATTGTATACTTCTCCCTAAGTTGCACTTAAGGGGGAGTGTTAGTGAGAAAGGGGTACTTTATCTAACTAGTTCATTTCCTAGCTAGTTCTCCACTTAAGTCCTCTTCACACTAGCTTAACTTTAAATAGGGATAAGGTGGTTGAGCTTTAATGACATGAGTTGTCACACCTCATAGGATGACAACACTTGCCATAATCTGGCTGCATCTATCTCTCCCCTTGGCCTATATAACCAAGGCATTTCCTTTGTAATCTCAATTCTCAAGGTGAATATAGCTTTGCATTCTTGAGAGGAATACAGTTTATTCTTTCTCATATTTCTGGTTTTTCTTTCCTTTAGTCATTAGTATCTTGGGGTAGGCTAGTTAGCAAATCTCACAAGAATGGTTATTTATTGAAAGCAGTTTTTCTTAATCACTAGTTTCAATGAAGATTATTAATTTTAATGGAAATGGAGATACATTAGAATGGTGGTAAAAATATAAAATATCTCATGGAAAATCTATTACATGGAGAACATACTTTCATTGTTGTTTGAGAGGTGAAGCTAGACAATGGTATGAACCATTGGATGGGGATATTTCTTTTTTGGATGAACTAGAACAAGCTTTCATAGATAGACACACTCCAAAAGAAGAAGAGGATGAAGAAAATAAATAAGAAGAGGAAGAAGAGGAGGAATAAAAAGAGAAGAGGGTTGATAAAATAAAGAAGAGGAGGAAAATGAAGAAGAAGAGGAGGAGGAAAATAAGGAAAAGGAAGAAGAGGAGGAAGAAAATAAAGATCAAATGGAAGAAGGTGAGGAAGAAGATGAGCAGGAAGATGAAAAATAAGATGGAGAATTAGAAGGAGAAGGAGAAAACTTAAAAGAATGAGGAGATGATACTGGTACATTCTCTTTAGCTCCAAGGAAGAAAGATTGAATCCTTCAATTTCATGGGTGCATTCAAACAAAAAAGGTTATTTTCCCTATAAACCCTAACAACAAGTATAAATTCATCAAGATGGAATTATCCAAAAAGCTACATGCACAAGAAAATAACATTAAGGAAAATCAAATATTAGGTATGGATATATTGAAATTTTTGATTATTTAAAGCTCTCTATGGATAAGTATGTTTTGTATTCAAACTTTCATGCTTTGGATATGAATGGGTTGGATATTATTCTTGGTCATGCTTGGTTAGAATATTTGGGAACAATAAATATCAAAGTGAAAAAAAAGTTGATGAAGCTTTGGTATAGAAGGAAAAAAAATACATTACAAGATATTACACATAAAGAAGTCTAAAGAAAAGTCAAGGAAGAGAAAATTTGTTACACCCCGTGTGTTAATATCTATTTACTATTACCTAGTTTGGTAAATTGCTTCAATAAATGTGAATGTGTTTTATTTATGAATTATAATGGAAATATGTTGAATGAATGTTTGATTCAATTAAATGCTTTATGATTCAGTATATGAAATATGTAATGTGAATATGACATGTATGTGAGGTATATGGTGCATTGTTTCAACTAACTATTGTTATTGTGAACTAAGCTAAATGTAAGAACAAGATCAAGCCTCTGGACGAGAGGGGAAGTATCACTCAGGAGAAGAACTTGGTCTATTAACCTTTAAATTCGACCTTACTAAGCTTTCACACACTCACACCCTAGTTGGTCTTCATTAATTCAAGTTAGTTCGAGTAAGGATAAGTGTATTTTGTTTTAATTATGAATTTTTTTATTGAATTGCAATCTTGTATTATGATCGTTTGGAATGAGGGATGTGATGAAGTCTTGAAGTTGTGTTCAAGTCCTTCCTTGAGTATTTACTTGTATACCGATGAGGTATATGCATTTAATGTATATATGTACGTGTCTTTGGTAAACTCATACATGTGAGTAAGTACATGCTTGAGTATACGTAGGTAGACGTACCTACGCATATTCATGGATGGGTCATCCATATGCATGGGAGTACCGATTGGACTAAGTGACATATATATGTATATATATATGCATTCCATGTGTATATGACGATCGATGGTATTGTATGTTTGAGTGTTTTATAAAGATATTAAAATGGAATTACGTATATATATAGTATATATATTAATATATATAGTGTGTGTGTGTGTACACATATATATTAAACACATATATATTAATATATATACTTATATAATCATATATATATATATATGTATATATTGCAGTAATGGAAAAAGTATCCCTTTTTCCTTAGTTTGAGATTAATAATAAATGAGCTTAATCTTGCCTTGATTTAGTGTTGTAATGTGTTTTACACATTCACATCAAGTTTTGGGCCCCTTTTAATAAAATGGACTTAATTGTGCCTTATTTTGGGTGTTGTAAACTGTATCTTTACATTTTCACACTAATCTAGGGCTTTATTATTTAATTGAGGTTAATTTTCCTTAATTGGACCCTTTAATTTAAATCCAAGCCTAATTATTTGCAAATTTTAAAGGATAAAAATTTGGCATTCTTAAATGTCATTACACAAAACTTAATTTTTGAAGGTGTGTGTCCTAGGTTAGTGACCTAGGACCCATTCACCACATGACGAATGGGTCCTCACTAGGTCCTAGGATCCTATTTTCACATGACCTTTCACATTTTTGGAAGTGTGTCCTAGCTAAGTGAGCTAGGACCCATTAGCCAGAATGGGTCCTCACATAGGCCTAGGACCCCTCTTTGAAATATGTTTTTGGTGGCATTTTAATGATTTCAAATCCTAGATTTGATGTCGGCTTGTGATATTTGAATTTTGAGATTTAATGATAAGATATGTATAAATACAAGGCTATTTCACTTAGTTTCACCTAGAAGATTTCAAGCAATCTATAATTTTTATACAAGAATCCTAATACCAATTTTATGAGATTAAGAGCATTCAAGAGCATTTCTAAAGCATTAAAGGGCAGATTTTTAGATGGAATATTGCAACAATCAAGATCCATTTCATCATGTCAAAGATTTAGTGCACCATGCATGTTGTTGAGCTAATGTGTTGATGTAGCATTGAAAATCTATCAAGCATTTTCAAGGCATTATTTCTAATCAAGTATTGTGATCAAAATCTACATTCATTGAGGCCACTTCATTCTAGATTGCAGGTCTACATTCTAAGGTTTCGACTAAGATGTGGTGAGTTGTGACATTATTTGTTCATTCATCATTCATTTTATGCATTGTTTCATTACAAGGTTTGATAACCAAAAAAAGGTTTGACCAAGGAAAACCCCTATTCCATAAGAAACAACATTTTTCTCTCCTTTGATGTGTGATTGTAGGTTTTCGGTTGAAGATCATTTGGAGAGAAAAATTGCAAAAGTTGTCAAATCACAAAAACTAAGCTACATGATTTATTTATGGCTTTCCAACAATGCCAAAGTAGGATTTGGGAGTGCAAACATTGAAGAAAAAAATCTAAAAATAGATTTTCTAGAGCCCTAGAGCTAGGACCCATTCACCATAGGGTGAATGAGTCCTCGGTGAGGCTCGAAAAAAAAAAATTGCAACAAGTACACAACATTTGACCCTCTTAAAAATTTCCTTTTTATTGGTATTTGGGTTAATTTTGATTTATGTCACTCATTTACACATCATAACCCTCATATTGAATGAAATAGAAATTGGTTAATCATTTTGTTTTCATTTTGGTGAACCTATTTTTCTATATTTCATTATGGTGAAACCGACCTTTTGAGCATTGTAGTTTTCTGATTTTGGAGTCCTTTTCATCCTAGATTTAGATCTTGCATTCATTTGCATCCATTTGCATTGAATTAGGTCTCATCTAGGGTGTCTAATTTGTATTCAACTTGGTATTACATCTAAGGTTTTAGGATTGCATTATTTTGCATTCTTTAAATCTAAAAAAAAAAAAAAAATCAGTCATCTTCCATACATATACATCACATAATCTTTCATTTTAAAATTGAAACAAAAATTGCATATCAAACTAGGTTTTTAAGCTCACTATTTTGTCATAATTTGCACTTACATTTCACATTTCATTCTATAGAAAATCAAACTAAAACTTATTGTTACAAAATTGAATATGAAAACCACTAAAAAACACTTGAAAATCAGTAAAAATAAGTTTCAAAAACCTCATCTAGGACCCATTTTCCATAAGGCGAATGAGTCCCTAATTAGGCCATAATCTACATTTCTGGAAATTAAAATCCTCATTTTTGTGCTTCTGTTTGTTGCCTTCATATCTTTGTTACAGTTTGTTGAGTTTCTATTTCATAAATTTCACTATATCTAGCTTAATTTGGTACATTCAGTGCATTGTGTGATTTCAAAATTGCATTTACAAGATTTCATTTTTAGATTTTTGCATAGTGTAATCAGAAAATTACCTTGTTTAGAATCTAAAAATTGCATTTCCACTCTAGGTCATTGCATTGCATTTTAAGCCTCTTTCCATTTTGGGTTTGTACACTAAGTTTGTGAAACTTTTATAAGCTTTACAGCTTGGTGTCCTATTAGCAATACTATTTTGAGACGTAGTTTGAGGCTCATGTCATCCTGTGATACACCATTCATAATGGATCTTAGGTTTTCTAACTCTTTTTCTAATAGTGTTGATAATCAACCCCCTTATGGATCATAGTATGCATACTTAATTTCCCATGATTTCCCTTCCTACAACCAATGTGCATGATGTTGTTCACTTCTCACAAGAAGACATAAAAAGACTAGATGAAAGCCTAGAAAAGTTACAAGACATTGTGCTTACTAAAAGTGTGGACATTATTATGATTCCTACTTGATAAAATCTAAGGAAAATGCTTAAAATTGAAAATGGAACACAAATTGTCAGTAGCCTCGGTTGCTTCCTTCATGAGAACTTAAACAAAAAAGAGAATAATAACATACATGCCTCAGTCAACTTCATTGAAGCTAAACCTTGTAAGGGCTCAACCAAAATGCCTCTTGATATTGTTTTCTCACAAAAAGACATAATTAAACATGCACCTGATGGTCCGCTTTACATAGCTGGAAGAATCAATGACAAGCCTAATAATGGGATATTAATTTATCCTGTCTATGTAGAGAACATGATCGCTGAAGAATTCCTATTTGTGCATGAACTCTATGAAGATACATATGACAAACTAAAACCATGGATAAAATAACATAATCATTTTTCTTGTCCTACGATGGGCTTAATAAATCTCCCTTTAGAAGTAAGACTGAAAACATTAAATGCCTCATTCACCATCATCCCATCGTCAGACCAATTTTGTGTGAAGTTAGGCTATCCATGGCTTCGCTCCATGAAGGTCATCCCATCAATTGTGCATAAATGTTTAAAGTTTCTTGTTGGAAATGAAATATTTATTGTGCATCATAATGGCTTTAATCATGTGTCTTCCCAAGGGAAATTTTCATTATATTTCTTTTGGCCTGAGCCTACTATACCTATTAGACCTCGTGAGGACTACTTTTTCAAATCATATCAAAAGTTTAAGGCAAAACACATAGCAAAATTATCCTTGAGAAACATGCCTCAACCCGTGATTGAGCCACCTATCATTGATGAAACTATGATTGAACCAAAAGCCATTCCAAATATCCAACATCAACCTATAAAAAATCATCCTACCATTTCCTATAAGAGACCGTGACACAATAAAAACAATCCCATTGTGCCTCCTAAAGTCAAACAAGTTTACAAAACTAAAGAGAAAGTGGTCGAACAACCTCCTATGGTTCCTTTTGTTCCTCCCCTAAAAGAATATAAGAAACCTATGGTTGATAAACCCACTCCTACACAATCGCAGATTGACAACAGATTGAAATGAAACCAAAATACTAGAGAGCGTAGGTGTAACATTCACATTTATTGAAGCAATTTACCAAACTAGGTAATAGTAAATAGATATTAACACATGGGGTGTAACATATTCCCCCCTTGTGAATCATCATTCCAGATGATTTTTAAGTATCAGAGAGGATCATAACATAAAGAACACATCATAAAACATCATAACACAAAACATCATTATTTTCAAGAGTTTTCAAAATCTAGCAAGACTTGTGGAAACTTCTGCTTTATTTCAGCATAGTCTTCCCATGTGGTAGAGTCTTTTGCATACTAATCCCACTGGACCTTGCATTGCATAACCTATTGGTTATGTAAGTGAAGCTTACATGTTCTGAGCACCTTGAATGGCTCGATTGTTACCACTCCTACACCTGTAAAGCATTCCAATCAATAACATGGTTATCGCCTGGTATATACTTCTTAAGACATGATACATGAAAGACGTTATGCATCCTGGAAAGAGTTGGAAGCAAGGATATCCTATACACAACAAGGTTGATTTCTTCAAGAACTTCAAAAAGGTCCAACATAGCGTAGAGCTAGTTTGGATGACTTTCTAAACTTGATAGAATTCTTGTGAGGCTTAATTCTTAAGAATAACCTATCCCCTACTATGAAATTCCTAGGCGTACATTTAGAATCAACATATCTTTTATGCCTATCGTTAGCTTTTTCTAACCTCTGCTTCATAATTCCAACTTGTTCCTCCATTTTCGATAACATCTTTGGCCCAAGGTTCATCCTATCTTCCATTTTATCCAAGCTAATAGGATTTTGACACTTCCTACCATATAATGATTCAAATGTTGTCATCTTGATTACAAAATGATAGGAATTATTATATACAAACACTACCAAGGATAGGTAATCCTCCCACTTGTATTATTTATCCATACAATACATCCTTAGTAGGTCTTCTAATACTTAGTTCACCCTTTCTATTTTTCCATCCATTTCTCTATGATACATAGAACTTATATTCAATTTCATTCCAAGTACAAAAACTTAGGGTTTGCCAAAACCTAGATGTAGCTCTAGCATCCCTATCTAAAATGATCTTTTCAGGAGTCTCATGCAATCTAAATATCCCTTGGATAAACTTTCATGCTATTATAGGAGCTCCATCAGTCAAATTCCCTGATATGAAATGAGATACTTCTGTCAACTTGTCAACCACTAGCAGAATGGCATTGTGCTCGTTCCTTGACACAGGGATCTACCTTATACAAAATCTATACTAATAACTTGCCACTTACTTTCTAGAACTTCATGTGGATATAATAAACCTATAGGATGTTGATGCTCTGCCTTCACCCTTTGAAACTCTAAACAAATTGCTACAAATCTAGCTACATCTCCTTTCATACCCTTCCAAAAATCTAATGGCTTTACATCAGCTAACATCTTTGTTACACCTGGATGTCTTGAACAAGGTGCATTGTGAACTTCTTTTCATACCATGCTTCTTAATTCCTCAATATTAGGTACATAAATTCTTCCCTTAAATCTCAGTAATCCATTAGGTTCAAAGTGATAACCCTTGTACCTTTGATATTGTAGACCATCTGTGAGTTCTTGCTTAACTTTCTCATAGAACTTGTCACCTATATATTTTTGCAACACTTGTTCCTTGAAGTCAATTTGGATTGATATCATAGAGGAGATATGCCTTTTGCGACTTAAGGCATCGACAACCTGATTCTCTTTTCCTTTGATATAACTGATATTGAAGTCATAGTCAGATATCAACTCCAACCATCTCTTTGTCATGCATTCAAATTGGGTTAGGTTAACAAATACTTTAGACCATGGTGATCATTCTTCAACTCAAATGGTTTTCCCAATAGATAATATTTCCACATCTATTACTGATGGACAACTGCTACTAACTCTAAATCATGCAAAGCATAATTCTATTAATAAGGCTTCAACTTCCTAGATTCATAAGCTATGACTTACCCTTCCTGCATTAATACTCCACCCAATCCTTCTCATGATGCATCCATAATAACTACAAAGTTACCATCTAGATCTAGTAACTTTAGTATCGGTGTTGTGGTCAATCTTTCCTTAAGTTGGTCAAATGTTACTTGACACTTCTCAGACCATTCAAACTTAGTTCTCTTCCTTTGCAATGATGTGATGGGAAAATATATCCTTGAAAAGTTTGTGACAAACTTATGGTAATACCCAGCCAAACCCATCAAACTTCTAACTTCTGACATGTTCTTGGGCATTGGCCACTCCAACACTGCTTTTATCTTAGCTAGATCAACTGAAATACCATCTATTGAGATTGCGTGACCTAAATATTGTACTTTCTTTTGGAAGAAGGTACACTTTGAAAGTTTTCCATATAACTTTTTCTCTCTCAATCATTGGAGAACAATCTCTAGACGCTTGAGATGTTCTTCATTCTTGGAGTAAATTAAGATGTCATCCAAGAAGACCAATACAAACTTATCTAACAGTCTCTAAATACATTGTTCATTAGGATCATGAATGTTGTTGGTGCATTTTTCAATCAAAATGATAGAACTATGAACTCATAATATCTGTATCTAGTTTTGAAAATAATTTTTTAAATATCTTTGTCCTTGATTCTTAGTTGGTGATATCCAGAGACTAGATCAATCTTTGAAAATACTGCCACTCCTCGCATTTGATCGAAAAAATCATCGATATGTGGAAATGGATACTTGTTCTTTATTGTTGTTTTACTAAGCAACCAATAATCAATACATAAGCTTAGTGTACCATCCTTCTTCTTTACAAAGATTACTAGCACTCCCCAAGGTGAAACACTAGGTCTTATCAATCCTTTAAACTCTTCTAGTTGTGCCTTAAACTCCTCTAATTCAGTTGTGGTCATCCTATAAGGTACTTTCGATATAGGTTCTGACCCTAGTACTATGTCGATAGAGAAATCAAATATCCTTTTAGGCGATAATCCAAGTAATTCTTCTAGAAATACATCCACAAAATTCCATAAAATAGGGTAATTTGCCATATCGGTTGTTCCTGATTCTAATACTTTACCTTCTTTGACATCTTGGGAGTCTTGAGGTCCATAATATACTAAATCATCTTGAGAAATGAATTCCTTACATTCCTCAATTTTTTCCATTTTAATTGCAAGGATTTGGCAACCTTTCTTCTTTTCCCTATGCATTTACATAGCGGATCCTATCGTAACTTAACCTCTCTTGGTGTTCCTTGTAAAGACATTTGGTTACCTAGATTGTCTAAGCATTTAACTATTTTAGAATGGAAATCTACCTTGGCCCTATGTTTCCATAACCAATTCATCCCTGAGATGACATCATAAGAACCTAACAGAGCTATGTACATATTTACTTATGTTGAGAAACTTGGAAATTTAACTCTTTCCTTGAATAGACATTGACTCACTTCAGCTCTTGTTTGGTTTGCATATTCCACAACCCATGACTTTTTTATTTAACCAACTTTCTAGACATTTGACTTACTATTCTAGGAGAAATGAAATTTTATGTTGAACTAGTATCTATTAAAATTCAAATGGGAATTCCAAACAAAGTACCTAAAACTTCTACCAGATTTATCTCGTACTCTACTTGCCAATTATCCACAGCAGTATGAATCCTTTCTTGGAATGCAACTTTATGTGATGGAAGAGAATTACCATGTGGTTGTGTCCTAGATGGTTTGCTTGGGAAATTACTAGCATAGTGGTCCCCACCACATGTAAAACATCCCTTCACTAGTCCTCTCCATTTTGTTGGTCTTCTAGAATTACTTTCATTTCCTCCAGCATTTCTTTTGAGTAAGTGCAAGAAGTTGAGTCCACTTCTAGTGGAAGTGTCATTTTTTAGCTTTAAAATAGGTAACCATTCAGTTTTTAGAATAGGTACCCATTTTAAAGTGGGTACGCATTCCAAAGGTTTGAAAATCACAATCCATGTTTCTCATTTGGATTTAGGCTTAGAAAAGGCATGGTAACCCAACACTTAGCCTTGGACCTACAAGTACAAGGTCATGATAATATCAAGAGAGAAAACTATGTCAATATGCCTGATGGTTTTTTTTTTAGAATTATTTTATGAAATTAAAACCCATTTTAGATGAGATTGTGTAGATTCTAAATATGTATTTTTTTTCCAATTGGATTATTATTTCTATTTTTCAAATAATTTTTGATGAAATTGGTCCATAAACCTGAAATATCAAGTTTTATTATTATTTTAATAACTTTTATTAAAATAATTTTTTGAATTTTTTTTTACGTGAACAGTATTTAGACAATTCTTTTCAATTTTAAAATTTTAAAATTTTAAAAAATTATAAGTTTAGGTCATATTATGCGTGACGTACACGTGGGATTTTCAAAACAACAATTTTGACCAATAAAAATTTAACAAAAAAATATATATTAAAAAAATTACAAAAAAATATCATTAACATTCTTCAATGTGTTAGAGATCATTTCCCAAAAGGATTCAGAAAAATATAATTATTTAGGTCAAAATATGGATGGCATACACATGCATGGTATGGTAAAAAAAAGTGACTTTTAAATAGTGATTTTTAGACATGCCTATTGAAAATAAATTTGTGTTATCTGGATATTAAAATAAATTACATATTTGGAAACTGGAATCTGAGTACTACATTTCATAGTACTGAATTTTCTCAAGATTTTGTCTTTAGGTGCTTCAAATTTTTAGGTCAATTTTGACAAATTTTGAAAATTAGGGAAAACACTTCCACTTTTTGGCCAAAAAGTGGATTCAACTTCTTGCACAAACCCTTTTGTAGTTTTTAAAATTGTTGTTGTTTCCTCTTCGATCTCTCCTTGGTTCACTCCAATTATTTTGGGGTACCTTATCCCCTTGCTTTTGATAACTTTTCCCTTCTCCAGGCTTCCTTTGAGTTTGATTGTCCTACATCCAAGCGAGCTTTTTTTTCTTCCTCTCCTAGTAGTTTGAGATAGACTTAAGCCTTTGTTTTTTTAGGATTCAAGCATAATGGAGCAATAAACATTAACAATAGTATCAGGTCAAATAACCCAGAAATAACAATGAATAATAACACAAAAGAGATCAGCAAAAAAATTTAACATGGTTCACCCAATATGGGCTACATCCACAAAAACTCAACCACCCAATGATTTTATTATCCAGTGCAAAATAGATTACAATCTCGTGAATTCCATACCGCAACATACATCCTATCCACTTATGACAAGCTTTTTGGAAGCTTCTAGAATTAGGGTTTTCCAAAGTCTTTTTTTCTCATTTGATGTGTTAATGAGAAAACCTTGATGTGTCAGGGGGAAACCTTGATGTGTTAATAGAAAAAAAAAATTAGGGGGTATGCCCCTAAACCCCTGTAATCGAGGATTGTCGCCCCCAAACCCCCGCTCGGGGCCCAACTCGGCCCCAAACCCCGACAAGGATACATTATGAGTGTACAATATTTGCATGATCAATCACCACTACCAATAGTTTCTACTTAATTTCATTCTCTTATACCAAATCCATGGTAGTTGTGATGAAGCCTTCTAAGGACTTCATATATTTTGCGATATTAACACTTGATACTTTATGTTTGGCTTAAGAACTTATGATATTATCTTTTATATACTTCAAATATGAACCTAATTATGCATTAGAACTTAGAATATAAATGTTTTGTATAAATACTTATTTTTGTTAAATGCATGATTAAAATGATATTTAATGTGTGATTGTTTCATGATGGTGTGTATTTAATGCATAATTGGAAGAAGCATTTACTTATCAAAATCAAGTGCTAAATGTTTCCCATTCAAAATGAGATTGGTAGCTAACCTTTTACAGCTCAACATCCTCAACCAAGTTACCTGTCAACCGAGCAGCAGTTCCAGCTAAGCACATGTTCCAACTTTGAAGTTCTATTCAACGTTAATTGAAGATAGTTGCAAGATCTTCACATATGTTTTCCCTGTGCTCCAAGATATCTTTAATAAACTGGAGCTAGTTTAATTTCCCGCATTTTCTTGTTTTCAAATAAGAGATGGATATATGTATCCAGTCTCAAGCTAGTTTAGTATTAGATTATCTTAGTTTTTTATTCCAAGTTTTCTTTTTTTTTCAATTTCCAATTGAAATAATTTGTAGTTCACCCCTCTTTGGGCACATTTGATGAAAATAAAAAGAAGTTGATCCAAATCCTATGTTGGATCCCTCCAAAGATAGAGTAAGGCCCACTCTACTGAAGGAAGGTGATCCTATTAAGTTTATAGTTGATTTTCATTCATTTAAAACTTCATCTTTGTTCTTGGAATGGTTTTACAAATTGAATGTTAGAATAGATCTCAAATCTTTCATTGCAATCTTAGATTGATTACTGTGTTAATTAAATCTTAGATCGATTACTATGTTAATTAAATAAATAGAGTCCTTTCAGTTTACTTTCAAGTTAACTAGATTGTAGATCAGACAGTTAGTTCAGCATTGATAAATGATTATGTTTTTAATGGAATATGAGCAGAGTAGAAATTACTACTTGTTAGATTGAACGAATGAGGATTGGAGTAGTATGTTTTTAAAGTTAGATTTAAATTCTAGATCTTTAATTTGAGTAAATGTTAGATTCTTGTTTTCCTGCAATTAGATTAAGTTAATCATCCAGTCCTCACCATTCGATTTAGCTTGGAATATGACCTATCTCTGCAAGTTTTTTTGTGTTGAAGTAATTTTGGTTCAAAGCTTTAGAATAAGTTAAGGAACAAGTTAGAAGAATAGCATAAGATAGCGTAGAGCTACTTCCAATAAGGAAGGAACAACTCTGAACTGCTCCTGACAAGGCAGAACCACAACAAAACCCCCCAAAACTAATCCAACTCTTACCGCAGATAGCTTTAGACACCCCTGGGTTGAAAAATAAAGATTAAATGATTAGGGAATTGTGACAGTAACAACCCATAGCCATCATTTTTGGTGTCATTGTCGGGGAAGATCTGGCCTTCAAAAAGAAAATTTAAGCCTTAAGTGTTGGTAAGAATCTCTTTGTTAGTTGATGAACCGAAAAAGAGACCAGTTTGGAAGATTTATAAGAAGAGATCTAATACCTTCTCCAGAAGGATCTCCATCACATTCTTCAAGTTCATCATCTTCAAATCGAACAGCCTCCATCCACTCAGAAGATATGGCAAACCAAGGAGGAGATAGAGAAGAAGAGGTTCCTAACAGAACATTCTCTTTCCCTATTGCTCTTAACAAGGAAGTTAATGGACCACCCATGAAAAATATTTCACCCTCTATTTTACCTACATTTCATGGGAAATTTTTGGAAGACACTGATCAATTCTTGTTTCAATTTAAATATTATGTCAAACTTATGATTACACTTTTTATAATCAAAATTTGAAGCTATTTCCATCTACTCTAAAGGAATCAGCCTTGTGTTGGTTCATGGCATTGAATTCCAATTCCATTCACCCATGGGAAGAAATGGAAAGAGTCTTTTTAGAAAAATACCATGATTACTGTCGAGTTAGGGACAGGAAAGAGGAACTGCTTAAAATGAAACAATTAGAAGAAGAAAGTTTAGAAGATTATGTGGATAGATACCAATTTGTTTTGAAAAGATGTGGAAATGGGTTGGATGAAGAGATTCGTAAGTCTATTTTCCTAAAAGGCATTGATGATGATTTAAGAGATGCCTTGAACTTAATAGGAAAAGGGGACATTAACAAACTTACCTTTGGAGATATAGTTGAGATTTGTAGGAACTATTCAAGGACAAGACCAAGCCTTAGAAAGAAAAGTAGGGGTTCCTCAACTGATGTTTCTAAGGTCATGGAAGAAATAGAAAATTTGAAAAATGATATCTTACTTCATCTTAGTTCTTAGGGCTACAAAAGAATAGTAGAACCATTTGCTATATATTGTCCTAAATGTAGAGACAAACATCCATTAAGGGAATGTCCTCTTAATCAAGTAGATTTGTTTGATATTTGTGAGAAGAGGCATTCTATTAGTAAATCTAATCTCCTTCCAGTAATTAAAAATAATTTGAAAAAACCTTATCAATCTTCACCTATGGAAGAAGAAGTCAACTATATAGGATAAAGGCAATTTAATCTGACATTTGGAGGACAATCTAATTCTAGAAATAATGCCAATTGGGGATCAAATCAATGGAATCCCCCTGGCTAGTGGAATCCACAGTCTCAATGGAATGCCCAACAAATGCCAATTCCACCTCCTTCTATGCAAGCACCTTGGAGACCACCTTGGGGACAGCCTGAATGGACTAATCCTCAATGGAACCAGCCTCAGTGGCAACCCAATCAATATCAATGGCAGCCTAATCAACTCCAATCACAACCTAACCAAGGTAATAATTCTCAATGGAAAAACCAGGGACCAAGAAGACCTTGGAATCAAAATCAATCACTTTTGTTTGGTTCCACACAACCTTCAAACTTTGAAGCAATAAATCAACCTCAAATTCCAGCTCAACTAGTTCTTAATCCTAAAAATGTTAAACCACAACAACCAACTTACAATGTTGATCCTAATACAGTTGGCTTAAACATCATTGATTTAAAAGATATTCAATTGAGAACTCGGTCGGTACTAATAAAACCTGATCTGAGAAACGATGAACAACAACAAGATTTGATGAAAGACAATGCAGAAATTTCTTCTAAGAAGCAAGCACCATTTCCTGCACAATTTCAACAAGAATTGGTGGTTGGGAAACAAACCGAGGAGAAACAAGATGATTTGGTAGATTCCCAGATTATCACAGAACTTAAAAAGATTAACATTGAGATTCCACTTCTAAGAGCTAAATGTGATATTCCAGAGATTAATCAGGTGGTTAAGTATTTATGTGTCAAAACACCTAGAAGGAAAAAGAAGTTACCTTCTACAATTAAAATTGGAGGGAAACTATCTGATGTTTTGTCAAGGAAGTTGATTCCTCAGAAGTATGGTGACCTAGAAAGCCCAGTTATTACCCTTAACATTAATGTCCAATTGAAATTTCAAATGTCCTTATTGATTTAGGAGCTGCCATTAATGTTATTACAACTAAAACAACTAAAAAATTGGGAATTACAAGTGTTCAACCAACAACCAATCTTACAATTAGTAGATCAGTCAATTGCAAAACCAGAAGGGGTTCTTGAGGACATCATTGTGGGAATATCATGTTGATTTCCTTTTCTTGAAAAGTAAACAAAGAAAGATAGGCTATCCAATCATTTTGGGAAGACCTTGGTTGGAAACATCCATTGCCCTTATTGATTGTAGGTCTAGAAGCATGACCATTTCTAATGGAATCAGAAAGAAAGAACTATCCCTTTACCCACCAGCAAAACCGTCTTTGTCATCTGAAAATCACAACTAGACTGATGATTTTAGCTCAAAAGATGATGAGGTTCAAGAACTTGCTATGGTAACATTAGTAGAGCATGTTGAATAGTATCAAGAATGTATGGAAAAGGAAGAAGGAAACCTTGAAGTTCATGATGTTATTGATGACCAAGGTCACTAAACTTTAACTAGTATCGTGAATTATGATTCAGATCATAGCCAATTACTCTGTCAACTTTTACCACATCCTTGTCCTTTAAATACTTTGATTGGAGAACCCTCCACTCTTCAAAACAAGACTAAACAAATCTTAGTACAGATAGATAAGCCCTTACTCATTAATGCTTCCTTATCGACTAAATAAGAAGATGATCTAAAAGAAATCTTAGAAAAGAATACTGAAGCATTTGCTTGGGATTATAAGGACATGAGAGGGATTCATCCTGATATCTGTACACATCACATTTACACTGAAGATGTCAAACCTGTAAGACAAGCTCAAAGAAGGATTAATCCTACACTAAGAGATATTGTGAAGTCAGAAATAGAAAAATTGTTTCAGGTAGGATTCATTTATCCTATCTCGGAAATTCAATGGGTTTCTCCACTAGTCATAGTGCCTAAGAAAAATGGTAAATGGAGAGTATGTGTGGATTATAGAGAATTGAACAAAGCTACTAAAAGGGATTATTTTCCATTACCTTTTGTTGACCAAGTACTGGATAACTTATCAAGCAGTAGTTACTTTTCTTTTCTTGATGGTTTTAGTGGATACAATCAAATTTAGGTAGCTCTAGAAGATCAAGATAAGACCATGTTTACTTTCCCATGGGGTACCTTTACTTATAGAGTCTTGCCTTTTGGATTATGTAATGCACCTACTACCTCCCAATGTGTTGTTCTTTCTATTTTTATAGATTTAACATCAACATGTGTTGAGGTATACATGGATTATTTTATAGTTCATGCTAAAACTTATGAAGAATCATTGAATAATCTAAATAAAGTTTTGAATAGGTGAAAAGACCATAGGTTATCACTGAACATTGAAAAGAGTCTATTAATGATGACTAAATGAATTGTTTTAGGAAATCACCTATCAAAAGAAGGAATCAAGGTAGACCCTAAGAAAATTGAGATTATTTTGAAAATATCAGTACCTCAAAGTCAGACTGAAGTGAAGTTTTCTAGGACATGTTGGTTATTATAGAAGATTTATAGAAGGGTTTAGTAAGATTGTCGGTCCTCTATTTAATTAGTTAAAGAAAGATTCAGAAATAATATTTTGCTCAAATAAAACAAGCCTTGGCAACCGCACCTGTTATAGCCAGACCAGTCTGGGGAGAACCGTTTCACATAAATGCAAATGCATCTAATTTTTCAATTGGAGCAGTTCTTGGACAAAAGGATGAATCAGGAGCAATGCATGCCATTTATTATATAAGAAAAAACCTTAACCTAGCTGAACAAAATTATACTACTACTGAAAAGGAACTTTTAGTAGTTGTGTATGCTATTAACAAATTTAGACACTATATTATTGGTTATAAGACTTTTGTACATACAGACCATGCAACTATTTGATACCTAATAAATAAAGTTGTGGTGGGAGGATGTATCATTCGATGGTTGTTATTATTACAAGTATTTGATATAACAATTGTTGATAAACAAAAAAATTTAATAGTTTATGGCGAGCGCGGGCGAGCGCGGGAGGGAGTTTCGAATCCGATGAAGGTGAGGATGCAGAAGATGATGGCGACCCTGATGGAGGCCTTTTGGAGGTTGTGCATGCTACAAAGGATGCCTGGAGTGCATGGTTCATTGCTGTTGGTTTTGTTGGGCAAGGTTGGGCGATGATGCTACCTTTGTTTTCCCTTGGTGTTGTTTCTTCTCTGGGAGGAGGTGCCTCTTATTCTTTGGAGCGTAGCGGGATTTCTTTTGTGTATTTTGGTCATTCCTTGGCGCGGTGTGGCTTGGGGTTGGTTTTTGGTGGGTGGACTTTGCAGCCTGTTGTGATTTCAACCTCTGTCGTTGTGCTTCCTGCCCTATTTTGGCTGTTCCTAGCTTGTGGTGGTTGGAGGCTACTCTTTGGAGCGTAGCTTCTCTTTTAGATTATGGGGAATCCCTTTTGAGGTGTGGAGTTTCTTTTCTCATTCTGGCTCCTTGCTTTGTTGACCTGTTTTGGAGGGTTTTAGCCTCCTCTTTTTAGTCTTCTAGGTATGCTTGTTTTTCTGAGACTGCTTGTTTCTTCTTTGGTTCTGCATGGAGGACTTCAATGGTGTGTGGTTGTAGGGGTTCTTCCTGTGTGGGGGATTGGTTGGAGGAAAGGCCTATTTTTGGTCCTATTTGGCGTAATGGGATGGTGTGGGGGCTTTCTTTTCTGTATTTTTTTCTAACTGGTTCCTTCTGGGTTTCCCTTAGCCCTTTTCTGTTGTCCTTTTAGTGTGGTTGTGGTGTTTTTTCTTGCTTTGGGGGTGCTATGGGTGTTCTTGGTTTCCCTTTTGTGGATTGGTGGCGCTTCCTATGGGTTGGATTTGTGGAGATTTGGCTTATCTTTGGCTCTAACCAGCATGTTAGAGTAGCTTGGGGGTTTTATGGTTTGGTTGTCTCCTGGTGTCATTCTTGTTGGGGCTCCCCTGTTTATTTTGGGTCTGGTTTGCTTATGTTACCCTCGGGCTTAGATCTCCCCCTGGTTTGGGGTGTGTTGTTTGCTATCTTTATGTGAATGATTGGGTTATGCTTATGTTGTTTTCTTTGGGCCCAGTCGTGTGCTTTGGTTGTTTTCTTTATGCGACCGATTGGGTGTGTTGTGTTTTCCCTCCCTTCTGATTTCACTTCCTATTGGATTCTTCGACTTGAGTCTTCTATTGAGGGGGAGATTTTTACTTTCGAGGTGGATCCTTCTTCTATTAAGGTGAAGTTAATAGTTGTTGGGTTGCTCGGTGGTTCTTCTCCTTTATGTTGGCTCTTATTGAGGTGTTACTTGTGTAAGGAGGAGAGAGGTGTTTTTGAAGGTTTTGGGTCTCATTTCATCCTCTCTTTTGCAGGTGAGTCCCCTACTTTTGAGGTGGAGGTTGGGTTGGTGTCCCTAGTGGATAGGTGTTGTTGGGAGGATAGGTTTTTTTGGGAGGATTTTGTTAGTATTTTAGTGGGGTACTACTACAAGCAAGATCATAGTATGTGGATGTTCTCTTCCCTAGTTTAGCCTAACTCTTCTCATATTGAGGTTGAGCATTTGGATGTGATGGTTGCTCTAATTGGGAACTGTGGTTTCCCTTGTTTTATTGGTTCAAATGTGAGTTGGAGCTGCTTCGGTGATTTATATCCTAAGCAGATGGTTTGATGTTGCCTGGATGGTGCAGGTGGGTTCACTATTCACTTATGGTTTCCAAGTCCTAGTTAAAATCTGGTTGTGTAAGGGTTTTTGGTGCCGGTTAAAACCAGGTTGTAATTGGGGTTTTATGCCCTTGCTTGTCTATTTTCTGTAGTGTGTGTAGTCATGTTAATCTGTTAGAAGTTTTTTTTGGTTTATGGTTTATTTTAATTGTAGCTTGCTTATCTTGTATTGGGTTTCGAGCCCCATCAAAACCCTCTTTTACCTCTAATAAAAAACAATTGTTGATAAACCAGGTAAAGATAATGTTATGGCTGACTATTTGTCTAGGATAGTTTTACAAGAGAATAATGAACCAGTTGAAGATACATTTCCTAATAAACACATGTTTTCTATATCAATTCAATCACCTTGGTTTGCTGATATTGCTAATTATTTAGTAACTGGGAAATTCCCTTCTTATTTTTCATCTAAGCAGCAAAAGAGATTAGTTAGACAAAGCTTTGGGTTTGAATGGATTAATGGTTTTATGTTTAAGATGTGTCCAGATCATGTCACGAGAAGATGTATATAGGAAATAGATGTTTATGATATCTTGAAGGCATGCCATGATGATCCAATTGCAGAACACTATTATACAATAAGAACAGTACATAAGATTCTTGGAGGAGGTTATTTCTAGCCCACAATGACTAAGGATACAACTCACTACATCAAACATTGTGATCAATGTCAGAGAATGGGAAGGCCTACACGTTCCACATAAATGCTACTTCAAACACAAGTTTCCTTCGAACCATTTGAGAAATGGGGAATTGATTTTATTGGACCCATAGATCCACCATCAAAAGTAAATCATTACATCCTTGTGTGTACTGATTATGTCACTAAATGGGAAAAAGTCAAAGTGTTACACCCTGCTAAAGAAGAAAGAGTTACAGATGTCTTGTACAAAAACATCCTACAGAGGTATGGAGCACCTAGAACACTTGTGTCAAATCAAGGGCCACGATTTGTCTTTAATGCTTGAAGCATTTCTTCAGAGATATCAATTTCAACACAAGAATTCATCACCATACCATCCTCAAGCCAATGGTCAGGTAGAGGTAACTAATAGAGAGTTAGAGAATATACTCACAAAAACAATTTCATCTCGAAAGAGTGATTGGTCTAATAGATTGATAGAAGTTGTTTGGGCATACAACACAACATGGAAAACAACCACATGATTTTCTCCATATGAGTTAGTTTATGGGAAGACACCTATTCTTCCTATAGAATTTGAACTTGAGACACTTAGAACAGCTTTAGAAGTGGGTATAGATCTAACTAAGGCACAAAGAAATAGAGTGATGCAGTTGAACAAGTTAGATGAAATGAGAATGGAAGCATTACATCAAACAGAAATAATTCAACATCAAAGGAAACAATGGCATGACAAGAATATTCATAGTAAACAATTTACTGTGGGGGATTGGGCATATTACTATTTGATTCACGGTTTCAAGAATTCAAAGGGAAATTGCATACTAGATGGCTTAGACCATATGAGATTAAGGAATTTTTTGATAATGGAGTTGTTCAATTGATACCTATTGATGGAGAAAGGAAGACAATGTTGGTAAATGGACACAGGCTTAAACTGTATCATAAACCAACATCAAAGGAGGAATTTTCAACTAAACTTCAATCAAGGATATAACATTTTACTAAAGAGGATTTCTCTTCAAGATTTAGGAGAAGTATCTTGTCCTTAGTATTATTCAGTTTCCATGAATAAAGAAGGTGAATTGAAAACCAGAAATGGCGGTTTACCCTCCAAAAAATGATCCAAAATAATAATAATAATAATAATTTCTTCTAACCTTCTTGTTTCTTATAGGTACAACTTTGGATAGATTCGGATTGCTCCTTATTAAATCAGAGAGATCTTGATGGCTCCTGATCGACTTAGACATCAATTCCTTGGTGAAGGATTTGAATAAACGTACAAATTAATTCAACTTATGATAGCTCTCGATTACTCCTAATCGGTTGTTCTTAGTATTGAAAGAATATTTTAAGAGGAAAACTTTTGATTGCTCTAAGTTATTAAATGATCAGTTGATGATTGATACAATCCACAACATTTAGGAGCAGAAAAGGAAATTTGTGCGTCATTGAAAGCTTCATTGTTTTGCTAACTAGTTTGTTGAATGTGCAAGTATAGGTTTATTTAATATTTCATATTTTAATGGTTTAATATTATATCATGTGGAAGAATTGGGCTCCCACAACCATAAGGGTTGAGCTCAGCATGTTATATTTATTAACTATGATCGAGTACATCATACAATCTAAAGAACTCTGATAGATATTGATCCTTTTTGGAAAAAGAAAAGATTGTTCCAGTAGATTCCACCGTTGAATAAGTCACCAGTCAAATCAATATCATTTCACACCGATGGGGTAAGTATTTATATGATGCATTTATTTCTTGAAAGTTTAAATGCATTTAATTATGTTTCATAGAGTTGTTTAAAAGGTCATGTCATTTAGTTAAGAGCCAAGTGTAATTTATTGGGCAGATATTGTAAGGTGACATCAGTTATCAAGTAATGATTATGAGGTGATGGTTTCAGAAGAAAGTGATATGTATGCCAACATCAATAAATGTACTTTCGCCACCTTTCACCAACAAAATTTTAAACAATTTAGTTGGTGAGATATCTCATGCATGTGAAATATACTTTGGTTTAAACTGAACATAATGCCGAGTAAATGACATTTAATGTCAAGAAACGGCTATAAGCTATTTCAAATTTATTCAGCAAAAAGAAAAAAAGACTTGTTGTCATTCCTGTAATCTCTTTTTTCTACATTTTCTCCTAACTAAAGATTGTTCTTGAATTTCTCAAAGTATCCAGTCAGTGAAAATGGGATACAAGAAAATGGTCGAACCAAAAGAAGCAATTTTAGATAATGAAACAAGGAGATGGTTACAACAAGCAGGATGGCTCGACCTTATACTCAAATATGAAAGGTATGAATGGGACATCATTCAATAATTTGTAAGGAATTTCCACCTCAGCTTCACTGTTGTGAGAGGAGAAACTATTCCAGTATCCACAGCTATAATTAGTGCATTTTCTGGAATCCTAGCTGAAGGCGAAATTGTTAAAAGGGGTCGGCATGATTTAAAAGAGATTCTACAAATGTTTCGCGTTGACCGAGTGCCTCAGCCCATTTTTCAAGTTCACAAAGGGAATCATAAGGGCATTGAAAGAGGAAGTCTTCAAGAGCCCTAGTCTTCAATAGTGCACTGCTTGATGAAATATTTCACTTGCGAGGGTCAGTATGCTTTGGTGTTGGGGACAACTTTGCGGTTGTTGATTCATGTTCACCATGGGAAAGCTAAACCTGAGGTAAGGGTAAATTTTCCCACGTTCTTGTTTTCACAAGTTAGTGACATGGCAATGAGATGCAAAGAGAAAGAAATTAGAATTACGCATCATGGTTTAATGCACTTGATTGTTAAGCATCATTTCACACAAAAACCTAATGGTGAAGAAAAATGGATACAATTTTTATTGAATGTTGAGGGTGATGGTTTAGGGAAGTATAAAACTCTCATGACTAGAACTTTAAAAATAGAGAAGGAAAAAAGTTCAAAAGAAACTGGGGAAAAATCTGTAGGAATGCCTAGAAAACAAGACCCTAAAGAATCAACACCTTCCAAGAAAAGGAGTCAAAACCTTAGAGGAAATCGAAACTAAGAAAGAAAGCCCTAAAAAGGAAAAAGAGACTAGAAAAGATAAAAGATTGAAAAAGGGAAAGCAGGCTGAAAAATTAGAAAAACCTGAGGGAGGAAAGAAATTAAAAAGAGGAAAGAAGAGAAAAGTTCATAAATCTCCTCCCATAGTTCAAATTGAAGAGTCTGAGGTAGAGGAGGCTGAAAAAGAAAAAGAATATTCTCAATCACCAAAGAACAACTCCCTGAAGTTATTTTCTAGTTCTCCTATTAAGGAATCATTTATTCCAAGCCCTAATGTTCATGAAGGAAGCCCTTTTGCTGCTCAAAATTCTCCTTTAGAAGAAGAAGAAATTGAAGTTCAAATTCCTAATGTTTTTAGTTCCCTAGCTCAATTTACTGAACACATGGAAGAAGTGTTTGTCCATAGAGAAGGAAAGCAACCTTTAGAACAACCAGAAGAAATAGATAGTGATTTAAATTAAAGGAAAGAGGAAGAAACAAAAATTCAAATTGCATTGAAATTATCAAGATTAGAAAAAGAAATACAAGAATACAAAATGAAAAACATGATACTGGAAATGAAATTAAAACAAAGAGATGAAGAGATATCAAAATCTAAAGCCCAAATGGAAAAACTAAAGTCACAAGTCCAACAAGACACAAATCAGCTGCTTACACAACTAGAAAATGTGAAAAGAGATCTAGCCAAGATGAATGAACAATGTGAACAAAAAGACAGTAAAATTTAGGGGTTAAAAGATGAGATGGAAAGAAGGCAACAAACAACACCTGAAACAGCAGAACCAGAGAAGACTATATATCCACCTTCTGGTTTACTTTGTTTACCTCCACTAGAGGATAAACCCAAGGAAAAGGTCACAGAGCCAAGGTATCTTTCACTTTCTGCTTTCAAGTATAAAAAAATCAATAAACAACTTTAGGATATAATAGAAGAAATTAATAAGGAAAGAGGGTAAAAGCACAAACTTGTGTCACACTTTATAAAGGAATCGACCAATAGCAAAAAAATAAATTGAACTTCGACCACATAAAAGTGGTCTTTATGTTTTGAATTTCAAAATGGTGTAAACTAATGAAATGTGGAACTTTTGATGTAGTTTATTCATGTAATTTTTAAAATTTAAAAAAAAAAAATTCATTATGTTTTTATCAATTTAAGGACAAATTTTGGAATGCTGAAAATTTCGTAAAAGAGTGACTTCACGGGTCGTCAAGAAACAAATTGAAAAAAAATTCATTTCTCCCTATTTTTTTCTCCAAATAGGTAACTTCAATATCTTGTGCATGGAAAAAAATTCACGTTTTGATGTATATTTTTCTCGTAATAACGTTTTAAAGTCAGACATGTCAGAATTTGACAGTTTTCACAGGCCAACTATTTTCAATTTTTTTAATCATTTTCAAAAAACAAAATATACCCTTTTGAATAAGATTCTCTCCTCTTGTGCCCCATATAAGATTTAAAAAAATTTAATAAGTTTTACTATCTTTTTTTTTAATTCCTAATCAACCTCTTTTTTTATTTTTAAAACCTACTTGCATTATTTTAAAAATAAAATATGTTAAAACTAATCAAAATATTATAAAAATTATATATTTGGATTCTCCACTCTAAGCTCTACAAAAGAGTATTTTTATTTTTTGCAAAAAGATCATTTTGACTAGAGAAATACTCTACCAAAGTTGAATGTTTCAGAAAATTCTAAAAAATGATGAGTTGGCTACCATGTAGGATGCCAACTAGACATTCTCGGTTGAGAGGGTTTCGGCCGAAAATGTCTTGATATTTCCAAGCCATATATACCAGATACACTCACTTTTTCAATGTTTTTGGCCAATCGTATTCGACCGAGTAACTTTTGGCCGAAACCTCTTCGGCTGAAAATATGCTTGCCACGTTAGTGCCACATGGTTTCGGTCAAAAGCAACTCAACATAATATCTTCCAACCGAAAATAGTTCACTCGGAACCATTTATTTGGTCAAAAGAGTGACACACTATTATGCTTTTACCCAAGAAATGAAGCAGAAGGAAGATTAACTGAAGTTGTAGATATTGCTTTTACACTTGTTGCAACTAGAAAACCTTCATGAATGTATGGTTTATTCCTTAGGGAAATGTTTTTGAAGTGGAATTTGAACCAAGTAATATTGAAGAGACCTTTGGATTTTTGGACTAATAATGCTTTCCTTCAATCATATTCTAACAGTCATCCTAATGTTCAAAATCAAATGTGTGAATTCTACCAACATGCTTTTCTCATAGGTGATATAAGTGACTTACTTCTTAACATTTATGTTGGAGAACTACAGATCAGATCTTATTTCTCCTTACTATAGAATCAAGTGGAATGGACAAAGAGAATGGGAGAATACAGGGACGCCCAAAAAAGGTATGGTCTACCCATGAGGGGAGAGACACCTAATGCAATTCAGTATATTAAGAGATTCAAGTCAGTGTCTAGGTTGAATGATGTTGTGCCTATTTATAAGACTAATTTACTAAAAAGTATAGCATGCTTCCAAGATATAGAGGGAACGTTAGCACCAGTAGCTCTCCAGGCATGCATTGAGAGATTTAACTTGATTTCAAATCCACTGAAGAGAAGGGAGCCCCTCAGCCCAAATAACCTTAGGTGGAGCTTGACCAGGGTAAGACATATAATCAGTTTGATACATGAACAAAAGGAATTTTGGATTGACATGAGATTCGGGATGCCTATTATCATCATGCCCACACCTAAAATCAACACACCATACAGAATACCAGCTGAACAGTTTTTGAAAACCTGGTATGAGAAATTAGAATAGAATCATGGTTATGTCAACAAATACAAATCAACAGAGGAATACAGAGGAGGAGTCTTCGACTATGCTTTATGGATAGAAACACTCAACAAGGACATTCTTGATATCATCAATCTGTAACCATGAGGGAATGGTTATGAGTAGGATGGGGAGGATGATGAAGCCTTCTAAGGACTTCATATATTTTGCAATATTAACACTTGATACTTTGTGTTTGGCTTAAGAACTTATGATATTATCTTTTATATACTTCAAATATGAACTTAATTATGCATAAGAACTTAGAATATAATTTTTTTTGTATAAATGCTTATTTATGTTAAATGCATGATTACAATGATATTTAATGTGTGATTCTTTCATGATGATGTGTATTTAATGCATAACTAGAAGAAGCATTTACTTATCAGAATCAAGTGCTAACCATTTTCCATTCAAAATGAGATTGGTGGCTAACCTTTTACAGCTCAACATCCTCAACCAAGTTACTTGTCAACTGAGCAGGAGTTCTAGCTCTGAAGTTTTTTTCAACATCAATTGAAGATAGTTGTGAGATCTTCACAGTTGTTTTCCTTGTGCTCCAAGATATCTTTAATAAATTGGAGCTAGTTTAATTTCCCACTTTTTCCTGTTTTCAAATAAGAGATGGATATATGTATCCAGTCTCAAGCTAGTTTAGTATTAGATTATCTTAGTCTTTGATTCCAAGTTTTCTCTGTTTTTCAATTCCCAATTGAAACAATTTGTAGTTCGCCCCTCTTTGGGCACATTTGATGAAAATAAAAAGAAGTTGATCCAAATCCTGTGTTGGATCCCTCCAAAGGCAGAGCAGGGTCAGCTCTACTAAAGGAAGGTGGTCTTGTTAAGTTTATAGTTGATCTTCATTCATTTCAAATTTCATCTTTGTTCTTGGAATGGTTTTACAAATTGAATGTTAGAATAGATCTCAAATCTTCCATTGAAATCTTAGATCGATTACTGTGTTAATTAAATCTTAGATTGATTAATGTGTTAACTAAATAAATAGAGTCCTTTCAGTTTAATTTCTAGTTAACTAGATTGCAAATCAGACAGTTAGTTCAGCATTGATAAATGATTATGTTTTTAATGGAATATGAGCAAAGTAGAAATTACTACCTATTAGATTGAACGAATGAGGATTGGAGTAGTTTGTTTTTAATGTTAGATTTAAATTCTAAATATTGAATTTGATTAAATGTTAGATTCTTATTTTCCTACAATTAGATTAAGTTAATCATCCAGTCCTCACCATTTGATTTAGCTTGGAATATGACCTATCTCTGCACGTTTTTCTATTTTGAAGTAATTCTAATTCAAAGCTTTAGAATAAGTTAAGGAACAAGTTAGAAGAATAGCATAGGATACCATATAGCTACTTTTGATAAGGAAGGAACAACTTGAACCGCTCTAGGTAACAAGGCGGAACCACAACAAAACCCCCCAAAACTGATCCAACTCTTACCACAAATAACTTTAGACACCCTTGGGTTGAAAAATACAAATTAAATGATTAGGGAATTGTGACAGCAACGACCCCTAGCCATCAAGTTGGACCATGAACATCTACCTCACCACCAATTTGCACATTTAAACCCATGATAAACTTTCTTATACGAAATCGCTCATCCTTCTGGTACATAGGTACGTGCTTAAGAAGTTGAGTGAAATTCTCCCAATAGTCATTCACTAAGGAGTCACCCTGCCTCAAGTTTTGGAAGTCAATGAGATTTTGAGCATAGAAGAGTCGAGGCAACCATCTTTGACAATAAAACTTTGCAAACTCATTCCATGTGAGACTTAAAGAACTAAGCCCTAGCTCCATTTTCTTACTCATCCACCAGTTAGATGCTTCACCCACCTATTGAAATGCTCCCCATATGGCTTTAGTGACCTTGGAGTAATTTCTAATTTTTAAATACTTCTCCATTTTTGTAAGCTAGGCTTCCACCACATCTCCAATAACACTACCCTCAAATTTTGGTGGTGTGATCTTTTGCATGTTACATGATAACTCATTTACCAAATGCTTCCTTTTAGTTCCCTTAGAATATGATTGTGACCTATCACTCTCTTGATCACTAGATTTAGTATGGTTACATAATTCCTCTCCTTCTTCCTTATTGTTGGAAACTTCTTCATCATCATCATTTGGGACTTCTTGATCCACTCTTTACTTTCCCCTAACTTCTTCTTCAAATTTTCCTATTCTTGTTCTAGTTTCATCCATGATAGCCAAAATATGGTCCAACTTAGCTTTGACGTTCTCAGTGCCTTGACCTACTTCACTTTCCCCAAAGTTAGTTTGTGTCTGAATGATTTTTCCAAGAATAGTTATACTTGAAGGTTTCATTTCAATTATATCTATGAAGTTTTACTCAATGATACAATATTCCAAAAAGATTTATCATTCAAATAAGAAATTCTATTTAAAGAACTCATTCATAATTTTTTCCAAAAAAAGATTTTTATTGTAATAAAAAAGGATTTTTCAATTTTCTTGATTTTACATAGAATGACTATTTAGATAGTCTAAGGGAGTATATCCCTCTAATTCACTTTCTGATACATAACTTTGTGGGGTATAACCCTCATATTTTTGTTCATTTCTATCTTTGAAAGGATAATAATCCTCAGATTTGTCCTCAAACACATAGTTTCAAGGTACATAACCCTCTGATTCACCACTTATGGCTATTACAATGACTTCCAATAAGGGAAGAACTCAAGGATCCCTAAATAACATGACTGGACTAACACTACATTCTAAGGGAATATCCTTGGAAAGTGACAAGGAGTTTGACTTTGTCGAAGAGATAGGAGGTAAATAGTTGAATTTGGAATCATCTTTCATCCTTCTCTTCTCTTGACTAATTCGTGAAAGAGCATGACTGAATGTCTTGGTATCACTTAGCCAAATGGTGTTGTCATAATTAGTTCCCTCAATTGTACGAACAAGGGATTCTCTTTCTTTCTTGGCCTGCAGGTAGCACTCATTTTGACCACTAACTTTCTTGCAGTCATCTTAAGATGCACCATCCTGGCACAAGAATTTCCAAAAATTAGATTCAAATAATGTTGGATTGGAAACATAGTGAACACATAGGTTCCAGAGCTGAACCTAGTAGCTTTGATACCATGTGTAACATCCCCATTGTTCTCCCTAGTAATTCTACTAAGTTTTACCCACATGTAATTAACTATGCGTCTAACATAAAGCAACAAAAAAAAATTATTATTCAATAGTAAATACATCATTTGAAATATAACTTTATCCAAAATTTTCCATTGCATAAACAAAGAATCATTCCAACAATATAAGTATAATTTAACTTTACATAAATATATTCAAGATAACATTTCATATTACAATTTCCATATAGATGGACTCATGATTACATGCATTGCTTCAACAAGCTTACAAGAACTAGATATACAAATAGTCTAGAATGTCCTTCTCCCAAATCTTGGCCACCAACTACATGAGGAGAAGCATCACTCAAGCGCTCTTTTTCCAACCATGGACTAACTGCAATCCCTCGTACATCTACCAAATTGGTAGGTGGCCCTACCCTTCGATGAAGAGATTGGTTTGGTAACATCATGCTTCAAATAGCCTTTTTTGAGCAAGTGATGTGTCCTACAAATCTAGAGCTACCATAATGTCTACTACCTCATATATGATTACCCTAGCCTAGAATGTAAATTGGATCACATAGTGAATTGATAGTGTAGACAATGGCTACCTACACTACTTTGGCCAAAGATTCATCACCTAGTAACTTCAAGTGAGGTCTTCTAAATCACCACATTTAATTTCTCAATTTGTATTGACCACTAGTATTCTATTCTAAGGTTATTCCCTTTCATGTGGATTTATCCCAACCCCAAAAATAACCTTCTCATTAACTTATATTGAATAACATGCTATAAGATCCTCAATATAACTCTATCATATGCTAGAAACCTAGAGCATTGCCAAACTATGTATAGTTCTGACATTCTACGAATAACATAAATAGTATAAAAATGTGTTAACCCCTTCTATAGTATAATAACTATTAACCTTTTACCCAAAAGAAAGGTTTCCCAAAGCAAGACGTAAACAAAGATCTTTCAAAATACTTGCAAGCATCAATCACACTTAAAAGACAATCTTTCCAACATGACATCAAAATAAACAAAATCTTCAACATAATAATAAGGGAGTAGAAATCAACATGCCTTTGAAAGCTCCAACTAAATAATCTTCCCTCCTAGCTTGATGGCTCAAAGACACTTGCTACTTTCACTATGAACAACCAAAATACCTCTACTAGCTTCTCTCTAGATCTCTCAACAAAACAATATAAAATAACAAGAAACTCACTCTATATCTCACAATTCTCAACTCACTCTCATAGAATTTACAATAGAATAACACTAAGAAAAATAGAAATATAAGTGTAACAATTGGTAGAATGGCACCTCTATTTATACTAATATGTGAGAAACCGAAGGCTACAAACAAGTATTTTTGCAATGTTTCTTCCTCATGCAATGACTCACTCACAGGTTTGCAACACATGATAGTCTCATGGATGACTCAACTTGATATTTGGGACAACAAGCTTAAAATAGGTTTCCTAATTCGAATTCCATTTCAAAATACTGCCAAGTTTGCACTTGACTAAGTCTAAGCACTTATTTGCAGGCTTATTTGAATTCAAAGACTTCTTTTGCATTACAACTTCTATCAAATATGGTGCCACCTTCATAGGCGCGATTTGACATAGTCTACAAGATTCTTAATAGTATTAACTATATTCTTAAGTGTTTACACAATAGCACTACACATGCTTTGCTTCATGCTTTGACTTAGTCTTTAGGGACTTTATGCATTGACTTCATTCTTACTAATGTTGCACCACATATTTTATGCGCTTTATGCATTATGCTTCACGCGCCATATGTTACCATATGCACTTTGCTTAATAATAATTGATGCTATTTATGCACTTGGAAATTATATTAACAACTATATTCATTCATATATATATATACATACAATTTATCAATTAAAGTATATATACATATATATTCTTTCCATAAGTTTATCAAATACATTTCATTAACAAACATATATATATTATACATAAATATAAAGAATAGTATTACGTATATATACATATATATATATATGATTATATATAAGTATATATATTAATATATATATGTACTATATATACATACATATACGTAATTCTATTTCAATATCTTTATAAAACACTCAAACATACAAAACCATCGATCATCATACATACATGGAATGTATATATATATGTCACTTAGTCCAATTAGTATTCCCACACATATGGATAATTTGTCCATGAGAATGCGTAGGTATGTCTACCTACATATACTCATGTACGAACTTACTCACATGTATGAGTTTACCAAAGACACGTACGTATATACATATATACATTAAATGCATATATATCATTGATATGCAAGTAAATACTCAAGGAATGACTTCAACACGACTTCAAGACTTCATCACATCCCTCATTCAAAATGATCATAACACAAGATTGCAATTCAATATAAACACTCATAATCAGAATAGAAGATCACTTACCCATTATCTGAACCAACTTGACTTAACTAAGACCAATTAGAGTGTGAGTATGTGAAATCTCAGTAAGGCCAAATTTAAAGGTTACTAGACCAAGTTCTTCTCCTGAGTGATACTTCCCCTCTCGTCTGGAGGCTTGATCATATTCTTGCATTTAGCTTAGTTCACCATAATAGTAGTTATCCAAAACAATGCATCATATACCTCACATACATGTCATATTGACATTACATATTTCATATATTGAATCATAATGCATTTAATTGAATCAAACACTCATTCAACATATTTCCATTAGAATTCATAAATAAAGCACATTCACATTTATTGAAGAAATTTACCAAACTAGGTAATAGTAAATAGATATTAACACACGAGGTGTAACAAGTAATTGGTTCTTATGTTGATTATGACACTATGTTGGCTATAGTGTACATTGAATGTCCCCGTACACTTTGGACCAAGATTTGGGAGATGTTTGGAGACCCTCATGTCTCTCCATTCCTAGATGATCTTGCTATAGATTGCCTCATTCCATTTGATGTTGTAGATAATATACCCTTTGATTATGCTACTTTAGAGGAGCTTAAGTATTATGCATGTCTTGAACATTCAAATGACATAGAGACTTCTCTTGCTTCTCATCCTCATGTTGAGATTGCATTGACATCACTTGTTGCAACTTCAAATTCTAGAGATGCTTCTTTGAGAGCCTCTAGTGATTTATTGTAGCAGGATCTGTTATGTCTTTTGGATTCAGTCCATTGGGACCAATTTCTACCAGACATCTCTTGTTTGTTTGTAGAGTCCCTCACATCAAATCTAGATGACACTCTTGAGGACATACATATTCTATTTGAAGACCACTCTTTTGTCCTTGCTTTTGTTGCTACTACAACGTTCAGTGTTGCTTCTTCGAAAGCTTCCAATGACTTCTTACAAAAGGACATCCATTGTTATCTTGATTCAACTTTATGGGATGATCTCTTGACATGTGTTTAAGACTTGTTTATGGAGACACATATCTCATATTTGGAGGACATATTTGAGGGGTTATCTCTCCTCTTTGATGATAGTCATTACACAATTGTTGTCAAACTATCATTATCTTTAAATTATGCTCTACATCAATCTCTAGGAGATTTTGATTTGTCATCTTCAGTAGTGTGGCCTAGAACGCCTGATTAGATTGTGACAGCTTTCAACATTGACATGGGGATACTTGAGCCAACTTCAAAGACTTCATACATCTTACACTTTCTTCCTACATATTCCTTTCAAGACTTGGGAGATCGCTTGCATACACCATTGGTTTTGTTTCTTCCTAAGGGGAGGAATGTTGTTTGACGATCGTGGACCATCTTCTACATCTAGTTTCAAACATCTACCATTAGATCTCTTTGAGGGGCTTCTTTTTCCTTCCACTTCCCATCTTCTCTTTCTATTTTGGGGGGGTGTTCTCTCTATTTGTGGGGGATTCTTCTTCCAAGTGGGGGGAATTTGATATGTACATCAGTACCTATCCTGGCCTCATTTTTTGAGACCAATTATCCATTACATCTTCCTAAGTTGTGCTTAAGGGGGGGTGGGTATGTGCAAGATCATCATGGAAAAAAAGGCCCTTGAGTGGCAAAAAATTCAAAAAAATTAGAGTTAGGCAACTTGATGTAAAAATTTGAATAAGTTATCTATATTATTTCAAAAATATGTAAGAATAAAATTTGTAGCAAATTGAATGTAGTTTCTAAAATACTAGGTTTATTTTTTAAAACAAAATTTATTTGGTGAAAATTTGAAATTTCAATGCTTGTACTTAAATTTCGGGAAAAAATAAGTAGGTGTCTGTACCACCCTAACCACAATAAAATGATAATATTTTTTATAATATTTTAGATATAAGTAGAGGACTCATGTCAGATTGATGCATATTTTTTGTAATTTTTTCCAAGTAAATAATTAATTATGATTTTTTATTACAACTTTTAAAACATATAAAACTCGATGTCTAACCACCTTAACTTGGTCAAAACTTCATGAAATTCAATTTTAGTTTTTTAATCCTCTAGTATAAAGCATAGAATGTGACACATTTTTCGAGTTCAAAAAATGTGATACCGTTTGAAAACTATAGATGTTTTTCAATTATCCTATCAATCAGGACTTTAGTCGTAATTCAAATAGAAAATGAATAATAATTATTTATTAAATTCAAAGTAAAGTATAATTTATATTGGTGGAAAGTTGAGAATCTCCTTTAAAAATCTGTTTCATTTCATTAATTTTTGGTAAAAAAAAATTCATCATCCACATACCCTACAAATACCCATCATATCGCCACTTTTTGGCCCATCATGATCCTACACATACCCGGGTGTTGATGTAAGTTTTTATTTTCCCAATGGGTTAATTTATTTTCCCTTAATCCTAGGTTTTTCCTACACTTTATTAAGCTTTCATAGGATAATAAAGTGGGTTTATGACTAGGAGATAAGTGTGTGGTGTCCCCTTCCTTAAAGGGTGGAACCACTTTCCACTTTTGGTGTCATCCTCCACTTTTATTGGTCCATCTCCACCTTTTGTGGTTGATTCCTATTAGTTGAATTTGTCACCTACCTCCTCTCCTAAGTTCTATATAAACTCACTACCTAGCTTGTATATGCATTCATTCTTGCAATCTTTGTATTGTATCTTTTCAGGTTGGAAGCTTTTAATGCAATATTGTCACATCAACATTGCATAATCTCTCGAAGTCCTGGTTTGCATTCTTATGTTTTTTCAATTTATGTAACTTTGATTTTCTCTTAAAAGGTTCCTTGGATTATTCAATCTATTTCTAATTTCTAACAAATCCACCAACATATACACATAAATAAACATATTTTATTTAGTTAATTTGTCACATTTTGACATTATTGAGCAAATATGTGAATTAAGTGTTTGAGTTAGTGGATGATGTCAAACTACAGTAGTGTTTGTGCTCTATGGAATGGTATAGAAATTTGTAAAATTATTTACAATTGTCATATTTGGAGAAAATGCATAATAAATGAGATAAAATCATTTAAATGAATATTATTTTTTCATAATTTTTGTAATTCATATATATATATATATATATATATATATATATAAGATTTTATGTCATGGATATGTTATTGGGTGAATGCATAATCATTTAATCTTATGTGCATGTTTTAAATGTGTTCACATGCAAGACATATAAGCATGTAACTATGTGTCCTTAGAATTTATGTTTGTACATCTAACAACTTAAGTATATGCAAGGACCTCTCTTTAAAATTCATGTTTGTACATCTAACAACTTAAGTGTATGTTAATCTATGTCCTTAGAATTTTCCTATGCACGTCTAACAATTTAAGTGTATGTAAGTCTTTGTCCAAGTTAGAATTTATGTTTGTAATCTTTTTTATATTTATTAAAAATTATACATGTAATCTTGTGATTGAAAAAATAAATGTTTTAAAATAGTAAACAAAAATTTAGACAAACACTAGGGGAGAGGGGCTAGTAGTTGTACAAGGTCCAATAGTCGTGCAATCAATTGTGATTATACATATTAGTACTATAATGAATTAATATTATATCTTGTATATATTCATTTCACATATTAATCAAAATATTACCAAATATGTGGCATTATAGGATCAATAGTTGTTCACTTCCAGAACTTATAATCCTAAAGTAAAAATAACATAAATACATTCATGAACAAGTGAAATAAAAAAAAAATTTGCCTCAAATAAAATATCATAACTATCCACTATAAGTGTGTCATTTATAAAATTAAATGCTCATTTAATAAAATAAGACACTCATTTAATCAAGTATTGTTATCATAGTGAAAAAATATTGTTTTTATGTGTACAACTATTGGGGTAGCAATGTACAAGCATTGGAGTATTTCATATTAATAGTTTGTCCTATCACAAATATAAAAGGTGAGCACAATAAATACCATGTATTTTTTCATTAAATGTGAAGGATTTTCAAAAAGTTTTAGTGTTCAACTATCTATCCAATTTTGTTTGATATAAGTTGTATTTTAAATAATTATGTATTGTTTTTATAACAACAAATAGTTTTTATGTGTTCAACTATTGGTCTATCTATGTTGTATATAAAAGCTAGAGATAACAAAGATTTATGGTTACCAATAGGTATTTGGTCCATTTATGTTGCATATAAGTTTTATATTAAATAAAAATATGGTATTCTACAAGCAACAAATGATATTTTTTTGTTCAACTACTACGGGTATCACGATTAAGTTTGGTTGAATCTTTAAAAAGTCAAATTTTGGACACTTCTCATAGATGTGTTGATGTGGCAAGTTGCATGATGACTCACATCCAAACCTTAGTTATAGATAGATAAGATGCTAGTCCACATTTCAAAAAAGAAACGAAGGTGCTACGATAGTCTAGTCAATCACTACATATTGACATAGGGGTACCATGATTAAGTTTCAATAGAATCCTTAAAAAATCAAATTTTGGACACTTCTCATAGATGTGTTGATGTGGCAAGTTGCATGATGATTCACACATCCAAACCTTAGTTATAGATAAATAAGATGCCAGTCCACATTCAAAAAAAAATAAAAAATGTTACGATATTCTAGTCAATTGCTACATATTGACAAAGTTAGCCCGCACAACTAGATTATTGACCCCTTTTATGTATTTAAGTAAAGAGAATCCATTTCTGGCCACAAAATAAATGGAAAAAGCTTGAACAATGTAAGAGCCATAATGCTTCAAGACGTTAGTGTCTATTGCTAATTTTGGGAAAGCTTTACAACTTGTATGGAGAACACCGAGTGTGCATGGCCCACATAGTTTTGGTGACGTGAGGGTAAAACAAAATCTTTCAAAGTCGTATAAGCATATGTGGCATTAAATCAGTTGAATCAGCTTTAGTAGTTTCCAGTCTAATTCCCATGGCTGCCTTGCCTCCACCGAGGTCATGCCGCTTCAACAGCGAACATGAAATCCCCGCAAGGAGTCCAGACCTTGTCTTATACGAAAAGATCTTCATTGACGGCTGAGAACTCGCCACGCGTCACGTCACGTCATCGCCTCCATAGCCGAGGATTCTTGAAAGAGCCAATCAGTAATGGAAGACGACCTCAGCACAAACGACACGTGTCTGAAATGATCCGTGTACAGGCGGATGACTGGCTGAGTCGGTCCGCGTAAAATATGTCGGCAAAAGGAATTCTTTATTTTCCCCTGAAACCCAGCTACAACATTCTAAGCCCCTGCGGAAGGCCGAAAGTTTCGAAAATATTCGTTTGAACATTACGATTTTACACTTAAAGGTACTCGATTTCTATCTCGGCACCTGCGATTTAGTATAGTAATTTTTTTTTTTTTTTATTCCCCTGAATTCATTTTTCTTTGAATTTTGCTATTGAATGAAGAGGATGCAGATGAAAATAAAATTTTCCGTAGATTAATATTGTATTTGAGTTGTGTACAATGTAATTTTTTTCTTTATGTTTGAGCTTTTTGCCTCTATTTCCGTCTGTGCGAACCGGGAAAGAAAATCTTGAATTGCCTTTAAAATACTCAGAAGATGAACTTTTTTAGCTTTAATTTTAGTAATTTTGAGTGCCTGCAGTGAATTTAAAAGCGTGAATGTTTACTTAATATTGTTATTAGTAGTTTCTTCATTTTTTATATCACGCATCTTAACTTGTATTATTATACTTAGGATAATATAAAACTGAACTGTTTGGTTTGCGCTATTTTGTCATTTTAACTCTGCAAAAGAAAATCTTGAATTGTCTTTAAAATATTCAGAAGATGAACTTTTTTAGCTTTAATTTTAGTAATTTTGAGTGCCTGCAATGAATTTAAAAGCGTGAATGTTTACGTTGTCGCATATTAACTTGTATTATTATATTTAGAATAAGATAAAACTGAACTGTTTTGTTTGCTGCGTCTTTGAATAAGGGCAGGTTTTCATGTAGTTGTTTAGTTTATTTTGGTTAGCTACATGAATTTTAATTAGCTGCTTATTTTAAGAGATATTTTAAAAATATACCGATATTGTTTATTTGTATGTATGAATAAATAACATCAATAATATTTTTTGTAGATAAAATTTGGAGGAAAAAAATGAAGACAAATGTAAAAAGTGAGGGAGGGGGCACAAATATTATGCAGCCACCTGACATTTTTTTCAATATGCAGCCCCTGATTGTTTTCAGTTACTTTTTTTTCACAGCCTATTTTCAATTCTTAAACAATAGTTGCTCCAATAAATAAGAAAGATTCTAAATTATCTTTTTTCCCACAATTTAAACATAAAATGCACTTAGACATCCAACTAATAACAGAATTTTATTAAGTCAAGATTTATGCATTTGAAAGTTAGGTCAAATTGGTCTCGTTTCCTATTAAATTTATATTTTCATGCCTTTGCAACCCATCATTTACTAGAAATGGCAGTGATTATTCTTTGACAAATAAATTTCTATAATTCATCCCTGTAAAGAACTTTGATTATCTATTTAACAATCAAACAAGTACTTCGTGTCCAAATGGTGAATAATGCGTAGGTCGCCCCTTCTTGGGTTGAATGAAATTCAACAATGTGAACTAGCCATACCCCTGTTTCCATGACCCTTAGCCAAAAGGAATTGGCAAATCCGTTGGGTGAACATAGTAATTGGATATGCAGACATTAGTAAACCCCTAGTTTGTTAACTACCTGGTGTCTTCTGTCTGGCAGCCAGCGTGAAGAATAGTACATGTTGGTGGCATGAAAATCTTGTTCGCGGTTTGGATTTTATTAGCCAAATGAAAATAATTAAGTTCCAGACATATCAAGCTTCTAAAATCTGAATAGAAACCAATCATACAATTCAGGGTGACTCCTGCACTGAAGGGAATATCAAGATACCTAAGATATTTACAATACTTAGTTGTTTCCACAGTAGATGAATCCAGCCGGAAGGAGGATAGTCACAGTCACAAACCAAGATGGATTTGGTTTTATACATGAGAGTTATAGAACCAGAGGCTAGGGAATAGACATCTAAGTGTCGGTAGATTATTCACTTTTGTTTTTCTTAATCATCAGAAATATGATTGATGAGGGAGATCTATAAGTTTGATATGGCCATCCGTCTGCTCTTGTCCAATACAAAGCCAAGAGCATGTGTTTAAGATACAGAGAAAGGGGGCAAACGGTGAAGGCCTCGCTGAAGGACCCGTTCACAAGTAGCCTTGTTGAAGCATGAGAAACAGTATTTGGATGTCTCGTACGCTTTGTCAAGTTCTAATTTGACAAAGATGTCATCCTGACCAATTTTTGTTTCTCATTTAAATGTCTCCCATGCTAAAACCGAGTTCTCAAAGTCTGTAGTGGTATCCAGGAAACCAATATGTACCTTCGTCTCATTCTCTTGAGCATTGTGTTTGGTGCAATGTGCTAAAATATTTACAATAAGTGTTACGTACTGTAAACGGTTTCCATCCCCAACGACATTCTCTCTAGCTATCCTTAAATAGTCCTTGGATATTGAATGGTCCAAGTGAACGCTTTCCTTCGACCTCAAAATAGACTTGGTAGAAGCCGTGATGAACGAAACAAGACTTGAAATTTTGAGGAGGAATACCGTCAATTTTTTTTGACTCTTATCACACGACATGGAGAATAAAGCTTTCTTTAGTTTTTCGGAAGAGGAAAGACAATCAAGACATCGGCTTAACTCTATCAACAACATAAAAGGGACACAATTATGAATATCCTCGTTAAGCTTATTTCTTTCTTGCGCTTTTGTATGAGGAATTCAAAGAAGTAGTCTGTCTCCATCTCTTGATCAAATTGAAATCAGAGCAGATCTGAGCCCCTTTCCTTTTGTAGTCTTCAAAACTTTTTTGCTTTCGTTTAGTCATAACCAGTACTGTGTGAAATAGTTTATTAGAAGGGATTTTCAGTAATCGTTTTTTTCCATCTTTGAGTTATATGCTTACAGAGAATTTCCTTCCTGTGCCTTAAATTTGTGTTCATTAAGAATACTGATTGAGTTACAAATTATACAGTTGTAAAAATTGAGAAGAAAGATAAACTGTAAATAAAAAATGCATTGATAATTATTGATTAATAGTTTATGAATGAGTACAATACATAAAGAAGGAGATAAGCCATCTAGAATGGCAACCGTCAACTAGAAAATAGGCATGCAACTCCATGCAAGATTGTACAACTAAGAAATCATTATCTTAACAATTTGGCAACTAGCAAATTTATCTAGAGAAATATTCTAGACAGAATATTCTACACTAACACCCCCCCTTAAGTGTTGCTAGGTGAATAGATAGATATGCACATAATGCAAGGATGGATGCATGAAAGCATGAATGGGTCTTGGCTACAAGGTCGTGTTAGGTACCCATGTACAAAAGAGAAAAGAGAAAACTCGATAGAAAAAACTCCTAACCAAAAGATACAATAGTGATATCCATCACAAATCCAATCAATATGTTGCTGCAAAGAAGCATTGGAAGCACACTTGTGGAGTAATACTTGAATCTTTAATTTGACAAGCAAGGAAAGATAATTATGTTTGCTATAAACCATATTTGAGTCATTGAACGACTCGGATTGGAATCATGATAAAGCAACAACAAACCCGATGCTAAGAAACACTCAAAAACTTGTTAACTGGCACAACTCTTAAATCTATGAAGCAACATATGATTGAAAAATGATTTGGAACTAAAATGATGTGCAAAGATCAAAAAGAAAATGCAAACCTAATGCATAAAAACAAGAAAGAGTGCATGCACTGATCAATATTCACATCTGCCTCCATGATTTTATGCCCTGCAATATAAAACAAATTTGCACTTAAACTAACCTCTGCTTTGATACCATGTGAGAATTTCAAGAATATTGATTGAGTTACAAATTACACAGTTGAAAAAATTGAGAAGAAAGATAAACTGTAAATAAAAATGCATTGATAATTATTTATTTATAGTTTAGGAATGAGTACAATATATAAAGAAGGAGATGAATCATCTAGAATGACAACTTCCAACTAGAAAATATGCATACTACTCGATGCAAGATTGCACAACTAAGAAATCATTATCATAACAATTTATCAACTAGCAAACTTGTCTAGAGAAATATTCTAGGTAGAATATTCTACACTAACACATTTTGTCCTAAAATTTTAGGATAGAGTTGCATCCAAAGAGAGCCCACACCCACAAATCAATCCAATTGCCTCCCATGGTTCATTTAGTTGTTCAAAGAGCCATATAGATCAAAAAGTGTGCATGTAGTTTAATTGCACTTATGATCGTGTTAAGATGGGAAAGGTTAAATGAAAGTTCAGAAATGTATATTTTTTCAGTGACTAAGGGTGTTGCCACAATAATGGGCTACACTTTCTGGGACATCCCAATTTTTACTAAAATCACATATTTTTAGAAAATATAATGATTTAAGCCTTGAAATGTTCTATTTAAAGGATTTTAATTGAAGAGGATTTGATCAAACCCCCTTGAATAGAATCTCGCTAGTTTTAAACCATACCTATAATGGAGTCTCCTCTACACCTATCAAAATGTTGATAAAAAACCACTTGATTTACCTTTTGGGGGATCAAATGAATTCATTTAAAATTTATGTTTTGTAATTATGTCTAGTCCTTATTATAAGCTTCCCAAAAAGTATAATTTTAAATATATTTAATTTGATTATTATATTTATTTTTTATTTCTTGGGAATGTAGTTTTTTCATTGAAAATCAAGCTCTCTATTCTGCACATGTAGAAAAATAGTAGATTACCAAAAAAAAAATTGTAAAATATTTATACTCTTGGTATTGATGTCTTTCATCCAATAAAAAAAAATGAATTTCAATTACATACAAAAAAAGTTGTGTTATGCTGTAAACCTGTCTAAATCATAATTAATTTAACTTCAAAACCTAATTAAGAAAAAAATATTTAATAAAACACTATACAACCAAATGGAGCTAGATATCATAGTTACAAATATAAATTCAACAAAATAGAATTTTATGGATCTTCATAAAAAAAAGTTGTGTTATACAATAAGCATCACTCTTTAAAAATGTTGTTTACTGTTAAAAATTAGTTATTAAAGGAGATGGAAAAATAAATGCAATTTGATTCCAAAAATTAAAACTATATATATTTAGAACCTATAAACAAAATGTCACAAATCACTAGTTTGCATCATCTTTAAATTCCTCATGGTTTAGCAACTATAAGTGTCCAAAAGTGAAGATTTAGTTAAAAAAGTTTAGTTCAATGTCAAGTTTGGCCAAAAAGTGTAAACCACTATTGTGGTCCGATCACCACTAAATAGATTTAAATAGCAATTAGAAGCAGTCATCTAGATAGAAGTAATCAAGTATTGGACAACTATGATGGCCTATGTCATTTGAATGATGGGAAGCTCTCTATTGATGTAAAATTGATCCATCCTACTACTTTCACTACAGTCCTAGTCTATAATTAGACCAAGGAAACCAATTGGAGCCCCAATTGTTGTACTTATAGTAAAGAGGGTCATAGTTACCCAACCCATTATGACAATAGGGTCATAATAGAGAGGTTGACCACACCATGCTAGCTTCATTACAAAGAGATTTCAGCCCTAGATTTAGTGAAGGGGTAATATTCTGAAGCATTATTTGGGGCATAGATAAGGAAAAAACAAATAAGCCTATTATGGTGGAGAATGTTGATCTACACACATCAATGATAGGGACCTTTTCCTTAGCTTAGAAAATAAGCCTTACAATTAAGGATTAAGTTTTAAGACTATGCAAAGTCTAGGAATCTTTAAACCAAGTAACTTCATATAGGGATAAGGATTTGAAGGAAATTAAGGTGTTTCAATCTTGAGAAATTATTGCTTTGATTTATTAATTGTTTAGCATTTTTTCTATATTTTATTATAATATATTTTATTTAAATTAGTCTCATCTGAAAATGGGGAGGTAACATATTGGTCAAGTGTTGGTACCTTATAAGTTGTGTTGTAAGTTGTCATTAAGCGCTGGAAAAATGAAAAACACACAAGAGTAGGAATCTAATCAACAAAACCAAATACCTTCCAGAAGAGAAATGTAATAGAAAGAATTGTTAAATAGCCAAAAAATAATGAATACATAATGCTAATAAAACAATAAGATGGCCTTGCTATATAGGAAAGGATAAAACCTTAGTACAAACTAAGAACATAATAATTGTCGTAATCATATGATATGAGACAAAAAAATAAATGACTAAGTAGTAAGATTAAGTAGCTAGGTGTGGATAAGTCCTAAAATAAAACCAACTAGGTAATATATCATGTTCACACCAACACCCCACTGTAAGTGCAACTTAAGGAGAATGATAAAACATGCAAAGATGCAATGTGTCTCACCAACAAGGCCACATTAAGTACTTATATACAAATAAAATTCTCATAAATGGAGTAAAGGAGAAAAAATTATAGGAAAAATCCCCTAAAAAAAGTAAACACACAAAAAAATAAAGGATCAAGGACCTAAAATGACCCTCCAAGGACTACTTCCATCACAAGATAGAATACATGTCTCGTATTAATGCTAACAATGGAGAGGTACTATAGCTCCACTAAAACTCTATGTCACAATGTATTGCAAGAAGGTGAAGAAGCAACATCAAAAGATGCACAAGATAGTACCTACAACTATAAAGAGTGTACAAAAAAAGGTGAATCACATGAAGGAAGACAAGATTGTGATTGTAAATAATGACACACGCACAACAAACCCCCCATGGCACTTTTTAAAGCAATGTGAATACAATAATGTCACATGGTGTACAAAATTCTCAAAATACAAGCACAATATGTGGCGCTTTATCTCAATACATTTACAAATCCAAAAGTGCATTAATTTTTTGTTTACAATGTCCAAAAATGAGCACAGGTTGAAAATACAATTTTGCTAGAAGATGAGAACAAACAAAAGGAACCATAAAGTATGTAGAAAATATGTGCTTTCAAAAAGTTTGCACCCAAAAAGGAGTTTGTATGGAAAATTCATGGCCATTCAAAGCCTCCAAAATGAGTAGACGAGACTTGATCATTGAAAAAATGAGTTTTGAAAAAAACTAAAATTCACCTACACCATCGTGAAGAGTACGAAATTTTGTCTCATTTTCAGAAAAATCACTCTAAAAAAGGAACCTAAATGAAGCTCTTGAGGATGAGCTTAAAAAAATAAACTACCAATGGTGAAGGGAGGGAAAAATCCAATTGACCTATTGGTGTCACAATGATGTCACCACCAAATTTGGTAGAACTGACATCAATTTTTGAGGCCTACCATCATCAATGAAATAAAATATTTTGCCAATTATAATTGTTGCACATAAAATTGGAGAAACCACCAAAATAGTAGAACCTCTAAAAAATCGTCCCCAAATTGGTAGGTTGTATGGTCTAGTATGCAAGGATTTAGCAGTTTTCCATTTTAATTTTTAATTAAAAAATATTACAAAAAGGGAGATTGTGGGGGGGATCGAACCCCCTCAATGCCCCCAACCCACGTCACTTGTACTTGGGGTAGCATTCAAGGGACCTATTGTCCCTCTCATACTAGGGTTGTAGCAAGGGACACATACCCCTACAATACACCATACAAAAATAATAATATTTATTTTAAAACCCTTTTTCCTTTTTTAATCCAAGATACCATACTAAACAATAATATTAATAGTGGCATAGAAGGTGACATAAGTGTATAGATGACAAGAAAATTGAGATAATCCAAAAACCAAGTAGTATGGTTGGTGTATGACTATATAGACTAGTACAGTGTCAATCTAGTCAACTCTCAAAAAAGTCTCAAAAAAATTGTCACCAAACCCTATCATTTCTTATTTGAATTTAGAGATTTGTGGTCGTCCTAAGCACAAATGTGAGGCTTGTTTCACTCCAAGATGCATCTTGTAAAATTCTTTGAGAAAAATCATAAAAACAAGTTCACTAATTCAATGTTGTAATACCATGTTCAACTTATTTTTTAGCTAAGACGTTCATGTCCTAGTATTTCTTTTACAATTGAACTTGTCTTTTATTTCTCTTATGATCCACATGAAACTTATTAGAATCCTACCAAATGTATTTTGAGACATATTCAAGATGCCTCACATTTTGGTATCCACTAGTCATCATAATATTATGGATTTGTTAGCTTCACTAACTCTAATTGGCTTGGTGATATTGTTGATAGGAATTCTAGTTCTTGTTTTGTATTTTTCCTTGGTTCTAACCCAATTGTGCATGGTCTTGAAAGAATCAATATGCTATTGCATTATCTACATAGCCAAACTATCAAGGTGCAATTTTGGCCAACCCAAAATTTATTTGGCTTCAACTATTGATGAGCAAGTTTGGATGTCCTCCTAATAGTCACACCACTATCCAATGTGACAATCAAATTACTATTAATATTTCTCACAACCCAGTGGAGCATCACTTGTACATTTTTTATTTCATGCTTACTTCAACTATTGATGACCAAGTTTGGATGTCCTCCTAATAGTCCCACCACTATCCAGTGTGACAATCAAATTACTATTAATATTTCTCACAACCAAGTGGAGCATCACTTGTAATTTTTTTATTTCATGCTTATTTATCTTTTGGAGAGGAATGTTTTTCCCACAACATTTTCTCCTTTTCTCTATGTGTCAGGGATATTTTGCACATGGATAACTCATCAAGCTTTGTTGTTGAACTCATCTTTATTTTTTATGCATTGTTTTGTACTTCCCTAAGTTGCACTTAAGGGAGGGTGTTGGTGTGAACAAGGTACATTATCTAACTAGCTTACTTGAGTCATTTATTTTTTTTCATTTCATAAGATAAAGACACTTTTTATGATCGTAGCTTGTCTTAGGGTCTTATTCTTGTCTATATAGCAAGATCATCATATTGTATTGTATTATATTGTGTTCATTATTTCCTGGAAATATAGCAATTATTTCCATTGTGTCTCTCATGGAAATTATTTGGTCTTTTTGGTTAGATTCTTGCTCCTATGAGTTACTCCATTTATTCAATAATAAGGAGGATATTATTAACAAATTTGAAGTGTCTTATTTTAAAAATCCATGATAAATGCTTATGACACATAAAAACATGTCAAAGGGGTGGTACTTTAAAAGCTTGGCCAACATTATAATAGGTGTTTACACTTCTCATGAAACTCTATTTTGGACACTAAGAGTTACAAACTGGGGCACCCATGGTGGGTGAAATATTATATTGCATTATGATAGTTGTAAGAAGTAATATTGATTTACTACTTTTAGCAATTTATGGAATCTTATGAGGTGGGCATTGGAATTGGGGTCCTACTTTCCATACCATTAGGTGTCCATTCAATCATTTGTATTGTAAAACCATTGTTGATTTCTAGGTTGCTCATTACTTATAAACTAGCAGTCGAAGTTGGGGTATAAATGTATGAATTTGTAGTTATTAAAATGTTGTTGAAATCACTCCAAGATTGTATATTGGTGATACTCCTATGAAAGATTGTTTTGCAAGTTTTGTAATCTTGTTGCAGATTTGAATAATACATTGTATGAGTTTTTGAGTGTAGATTTTTTTCTCGAAAGGTTTCCCCCACATAATACTAGTGTAATATGTTCTATTATTTATGTTATTATATGTGTTTTTTAACATTTTATGAATTGCTTAGATTGTATTAGAGCGTGGTCACCTTTAGTTTCGGTTGTTAGGTTGTTAGATTTTATTAGCTAGTCTAATTTTGAGTGGAAGTTTGTGTAGAAGAGTCTTTGTGATCTTACTACAAGAAATGCAAATGGCAAGCACATCAAGGATGATTGAGGTTGAAAAAAATTAGGTGCAAACTTTGACTTGTGAAAAATGAAAATGGAGGATCTATTAGTAGATCATGATTTGTGGGTTGTCATTGATGAAAAAATTAAAAGACCTACAAATGTAACCACAACCACTCAGTATAGCATTATGGACTAAAAAGCAAAGGGTCTCATAAGATTATCTCAAAGAACCTTCTACAAAGAAATTATAGTAGATTTTGGGTGAAATCTATCAAGCTAAATCCTTGGTCAACAAATTATTTCTACAAAACAAAGTATATTCCTTGAGAATGGGACAATGTGGATCAATTGCAAAACGCCTAAATACATGAAATATATAGATGGCTCGGTTAAGTTTAGTGAGTGTGAAAATGGATGACTAAGAGATATGTCAAGTTTTGTTGTGGTCTTTGCTCAATTCATGGGTCGTGTCATGGCTATTGGGAGCACTTCTATAGTCTTGAAAGGTGAAGATGATAGTTCCTTAATTTTTGAATATATGAGAAGAAAAGTTTCCATCAATGCCAAGGAGACTTTGGATGTTCATGGTAGATGGAAATAAAAAGGAAAGAAGAATGAAAAGAAACAAAAAATTTCAAGATCTAATTCTAAGGTGAGATCTAAGTCTCTCGAAAAGTCCAAAGCAATATGTTGGAATTGTGACAAACTTGGTCACTTCCAAAAAGAGCGTAAAGATGAAAAGGTTGATTCTTATTATAAATCTTCTAAAAAAAGATGGTGATGTCTTCATTACATTTTTGGAAACTTGTTCAAGTGGTTAATTGATTTACTGTGCATCTTCCCATATGACTTCTAAAAGAAATTGGTTTTCACAATATGAGGAATTTGATGGATGTAAGGTATACTTGACTAATGATTCTCATTTAAAAATTGTTGGCCATGGTAGAATACAAATTATATTCTAATATAGTAGAGTTAAAGGAATTAGTGGTGTTTTGCATATCGATTGGTGCATGTGTGTAAATTGTCTTTTTTATGTAAGATGTAAGATAGAGGAGCAATGGTGATTTGATGCAAATATTGATGGCTTTCACCTAAATCAACACAATTCAAGTTATTCCAATCAACAAAATAACTCACAAACTCTTACAAAGCCCTTTCCCAATCTAACTCTGCCCTTTGACAAGTAGGTTTGCAGACCCAAATCTCTCAACTATTCTCACAAAGAAACCTCACAACAACCAATATCATGATACATTCAGTCACCCTTTAGTGCATACTCAATCATAGGCACAAATCTCCATTGATCACTTTTAGACTTCCCATACAAACTCATGAACCTACGCTGATCTAGTAGACCAATTAGGTCTCTTTTCCAAAGGAAGTGTTCTTGAATCTCACAACCAACCTTGAATAACCTCTCAAAACTTAATAATAGGTAACAAAAGGCCCATTCCAATAGGTTTTAGAATCGCCAACCTTCATTTAACTGTTGATCCAGAAAACCCTCAATCTACACTTGTAAGGGTAGGGTTTATTGAAATTGATGGTTCCCAACCGGATAAAAATTGAAACTACCTCCAATACTCTTTATTATGTATTCCTATACTCACAAAACCTTATATCATCCTTTACACACATTATCTCATCAAACTCTCTCTCAAAACCATCACTTTCGTACCTAATTTCACCATTTTTCCTCATGACAGTCCTAACTTTTCCCCCAATTCCTTCATACAGACTCAACCTACCTCCCTACCATCCTAAAAATAAATTATTGAGCCCATTCCACTTAGACACAGGGAGTGCAGTATGTGGAATGGGCTTTATTCCATTATTAGAACCTCAAAACCTAAAATCTACACCTACAGGCCTGTCAACAGTAATTTAACAAAATATCAACTTGAATTCAATGAACCACCCTCAAAATGGATTCAAAACGAGGCTAAGACATGTCTTCAACTATTTCCTCAATTATTTGAACAAGATGTTGTACGGTCACGTACAAGAACCTACAACTTCATATTTGAAAGCAAAATACATAAATTAAAGCATAAACAGGGGTTTCTTTTATTGTTTCTCCTTCAAAATCCTTTCGACGGTCTCTTACAATGATGGAGAACATGTATTTGAAAAATTCCCTCCTAAAAATTCCCTCCAAACTGACCAACCAACTTTCATATCCCAACTGATCGTTGGGTTTCCTCAAAATTGCAATTTTTTGCATTTACAACATTTGACAATTTTTGACAATTTTGTCAATTTGACACATTTAACCTCCAAAACCTCCTAGTGACCACTAAAATGACTCAATACCATAATAAATAGTCTAATAATACCTTATTCAACAAAACCTAATACTTAACACACTAAACCCTTCAAAAACCCTTATCTACACATTTTGCATTTTGTGCATCATTAACAACATTGCATCTCTTAACAAAAGACGGACTCCTAAATACATTCAAATGGTCCATTTTAGACCTTATTGGCATACCTCAATACCACAAACCCCTATGACAACCTAACATCAAACAAACTTGAACAATTTTAGAATAAAATAGATTGGTGCTCCTACACCATACAACCGCCCTTAAAACCTTTCCAAGTCTCTTGGAAATGAACTGCAGATTGCTCCAACTTGTCTTCTACATCTCCTTGCTCTTCATTTTATCTTTTTATTTTCCTCTGAAGTATATAATGATGGCTTGCATCACCATCTTTGTGATCAAACTGCTTACTAGCTAACCTTGGCTTCTTTTGCATAGACTGCCCTGTTAAATGTCTCTCGATTCTTCCTTTACTTGTGAACGTCCTTGTTCCTACTTTAACACCTACAAACACACCTTTCCCACTTTGGAGTTCAACTGCTTCTTCATTATCTCTAGCTTCACACTTGAAACTATTCATTTGTCCTTGAATCACCTTCCCTTTTCCATGCATTTTTGTGTTCAAACTTCCTCCCTCAATGTTCCTTGTCTTTTAACAGACTTGTCTACCACTATATTCTCAGTTCTTGACTGCCCTGCAACTTGCTTATCAACTATTGGAAAAAATACCATCCCAACCTCAATTCCTTCTGCCCTTTTCAACTCACTTTCAATCCTTTCAGAGATTTCACCCTTGACCTTTCCTAACTCAATCTTATTCACCTTTCCTTTACCTTCTTTATTGCTTTTCATGACTATAGTAGCCTGCAAATTCACTATCCTCTCTTCTCCTAACCTTGAACTGGCTGCAAATGTCTTTTTCCCTTTTTGTTTATCTCCCACAAACTCTTCAACCTCTTTCTTACCAAAAGTGATGACTTTGGTTGCCTTGTTTTGCTCTTTTCCACCCTCCTGCAATGGGGTCAATATAAAAGTGATACCATCCTTCAAAATTTGATATGTGTTAGCTCTCCCATCATAGATTGAGTGCCTATCAAATTTCCATGGTCTTCCAAGGAGTAAATGGCAAAAACTCATTGGTAAAATATCACAAATCACTTTATCCCTATATTCACCAATTTGAAATTCAACTAGTGCTTTCTCTCTAACAAGAATAGATTGATCATCACTCACCCATGAAGCTTGATATGGTGTTTCAAGAGGTATCCTTTCTAATTGTAACTTATCAACCATTTCACAAGACACTATGTTGTATGTAGATCCTAAATCTATCACAATTTTACACACCTTACCTTTACACTTGCAAGTTGTCTTGAACAATTGCCTTCTTTGAGCCATATCCTTCTCCTTGGAAGCTTGAAATAAAGTTCTTCTCACCATCAAAATTTCTCCAACTTCAGGGGCAACATGTATACTATTGGAATTTGAACTCTCACATTCATCTTCTTGGGAAATTTGAGCTCTTCTTTCATTCTTCTTTTCTCCACCACTACATTTTGAACCAAAATTTTCAGGGCATTTGTAAAAAGGATGACCAAACTCACCACACTTATAACACCTTGCAAAAATGTTAGGATTCCTTCCACCGCCAAATCTACCTCTTGATCCCTTGAATCCACCTCTAAAATCTGCAACTGGTTCTTCTCCTATATGTGCATCACCTTGGCTTTCATTGGTTTGTATTGAAGAAGAAAATGTATCTCTACCCCTTGAAGTGCTGCCCCTACCTCTTGTTGTCTTTTCTTGTCTCCTTTTCACCTTTTCTTCTACCCTTATAGCCATCTGATAATATTCTTCAATTGTCTTTGGGTTATGCAAACTTATTTCATCTTGGATGTTAAATCTCAATCCACTAAGGTACTTGGCCACTTTCTCAACATCATCAACCATATGGCATGCCCTTACGCTCAGTTTATAGAACTCATTAGTATAGTTTTTCACATCCATCTCTCTTTGTTTTAAATCTTGAAGCTTTTTTGACATTTGTATAGCATAATCACTTGGCAAAAATTTACCTTTTAACTTAGCTACCATCCTATCCCATAAAACAATTTTAGACTTACCTCTCCTTCTCCTCTCTGCTTGTTTGTAATCCCACCAAACTAATGCATGCCCCTTCAATTTATTCTTGGCTATCTTCACTTTTTCCTCAACAGATACATCCTCGCATTCAAAGAAGTTGTCTAAAGCAGAAACCCAATCCAACAATTCTTCTTCATCTAAAGCACCATCATACATTGGAAAATCAACTTTCACCTTGTGCTTGTTTCCTTTTACTGCCTTCAATAGCTTGGCCATTCTTTGGTCTTCTGGATCCAACTCTTCATTGACATCTTCATATTCTGCATCCACTTCATCATCTTCAGTCTCACTTTCATCTCCCACAATCATTCCTCTCTTTTGTCTTGTTTCAACATTCTCGAACCTTGCTACAAATCTCTTCTGCAATTCTTGCAACTTTCTAATCTCCCTCAGTCTTCTCTTCCATCTCTTGCATCTTTCTTACCACATTATCTCTTTTTGGAGGCATCTTGATACTTTGACTGTTCAACTTCCTACTCTCCTCTCTTCAATCAACAACCTTCAACCTTCAAAGACCTATTCCATGTGCTATGATACCAACTAATGCAGAGCTTGATGAATTTCACCTAAATCAACACAATTCAAGTTAGTCCAATCAACAAACTAACTCACAAACTCTTACAAAGCCCTTTTCCAATCTAACTATGCCCTTTGACAAGTAGGTCTGTAGACCCAAATCTCTCAAATATTCTCACAAAGAAACCTCACAACAACCAATCTCGATACATTTAGACACCCTTTAGTGCATACTCAATCATAGGCACAAATCTCCATTAATCACTTTTGGACTTCCCATGCAAACTCATGAACCTACACTGACCTAGTTTACCAATTAGGTCTCTTTTCCAAAGGAAGTGTTCTTGAATCTCACAACTAACCTTGAATAAACTCTCAGACCTTAATAACAGGTAACAAAAATCCCATTCCAACAAGTTTTAGAATCACCAACCTTCATTTAACTGTTGATCTAGAAAACCCTCAATTTACACATAAGGGTAGGGTTTATTGAAATTGATGGTTCCCAACCAAATAAAAACTTGACACTGCCTCCAATACTCTTTATTATGTATTCCTATACTCACAAAACCTTCTCTCAGCCTTTACACACATTATCTCATTAAACTCTCTCAAAACCATCACTTTCATACCCAATTTCACCACTTTTCCTCAGGACAGTCCTAACTTTTCCCCCAATTCCTTCATATAGACTCAACCTACCTCCCTACCATCCTAAAACTAACTTCTTGAGCCCATTCCACTTAGACACAGGGAGTACAATACATGGAATCATGGGCTTTATTCCATGATTAGAACCTCAAAACCTAAAATCTACACCTACAGGGCTGTCAACAGCAATTTAACAAAATATCAACTTGAATTCAGTGAACCACCCTCAAAATGGATTCAAAACAAGGCTAAGACAATTCTTCAACTATTTCCTCAATCATTTGAACAAGATGTTGTACGATTATGTACAAGAACCTACAACTTCATATTTGAAAGCAAAATATAGAAATTAAAGCATAAATAGGGGTTTCTTCTATTGATTCTCCTTCAAAATCCCTTCAACAGTCTCTTACAACGATGGAGCACATGTATTTAAACATTTACCTCCTAAAACTTCCCTCCAAACTGACCAACCAACTTTCATATCCCAACTAACCATTGGGTTTCCTCAAAATTGCATTTTTTGCATTTACAACATCTGACAATTTTGTCGATTTAATACATTTAACCCCCAAAACCTCCTAATGACCACTAAAATGACTCAATACCATACTAAATAGTCCAATAAGACCTTATTCAACAAAACCTAAGACTTAACACACTAAACCCTTCAAAAACCCTTATCTACACATTTTGCATTTTGTCCATCATTGACAACATTGCATCTCTTAACAAAAGATGGACTCCTAAATACATTCAAATGGTCCATTTTAGACCTTATTGGCATACCTCAAGACCAAAAAATCCTATGACAACCTAACATCAAACAAACTTGAACAAATTCAGAAGAAAATAGATTGGTGCTCCTACACCATGATTCCTAAAGGTGTTCAATTGGGTAATTTGTTTTAACTTGATGCATGCATGGTTGAGTGCTTAATGCACATAAATATCATACAAATTAGAGAGCATGTACTTTTGGTTGATAAATGAGTATAGATAGTTTAGGGATGCAATGACATCATAAACCCAAAATAAAATATTTGAGTGTAGTGCTCACAAATAAGAATTGAGAAATAGAGCCATTATTTAACAAATACTTCAACCTCAATAGGTACTTCAAAAGAGATGTGTATCTCCTTCCTTCTCCTCTACTAGTCATGTGCTCGATCATGTCCTATCCTCATCCACCAAATCGTGGTCTCTCTACACCTCACCACAACCCTTATTATTGAAGTACTCCATGTCCCAAACACCACCTCCAACTAATACTTTCTAGTTTTGCTCTTTTGTAGAATATGTCAAACCTCAATTGGTGGAAAAAGAATGTTCTCATGTCAAGGGAATTGACTTTTGTAAAAAAAATCTCATGTTGCTAAATTAAATCCTCTTATATTTTTTAAACTATTTATGTTGCTTTTGATTTTGAAGTAGAAAAAATAAACTAAGTTGTCTAAGTTCAATGGCTTCTATTTAATTAATTATTTTATTTTTATACAGTTGAATGGTTAAACTAAATAGTGACTTTATTGGGACCCAATTTAATATAAAGTTTAAATTTTATTATTTTGGAAAAGTGTATAAAGAGCTAAATGACAAAGGAAAAAAAATTGACAATTTTTTTATTTTTTGAAAAAACTCAATTATGGAAATTGAGCATTTTGTTCAGCTTTTAGCTCTAGGATGAAAAACCTACAATGAAGATTGGTTTTAAGGATGGAATCACTCCTAACCAATTCATGGAGAATTCATAAAAGATTCATAGTTATGCTAAATGATTGTAATTTTTGTAAGATTATGTTGAAGAGTAAGATCATTTTAAATTTGTATTTGGTTGAAAATTTAAACGTTAATTGAAGACTTTAGTTTGATGGAGATTTAGCAAAAATAAGGGTTGAAGATTAATGAAATAATTGTATAGCACACTATTCTTCATTTTGAAATAAGAAATACCTATCTTTGATTATGGAATGGGCCCAAGGTAGGTTGTATCATTTATTAAAGTATACAACAATTGGTCATACTAAAAATTTAGAGAAAATGGAGTTGGGAGTGGCATGTGAAATGAGTAGATCAATTCATTTTTATGAAGTTTTTGGGTTCCAAAACCCTAGGTGCATCATAATACTATGAATCAAAGCTTATTATTGGGCACTATCATCATAAAGGTGTTGTTCATGCTATACAATTAGTAAATAGCTTATTATACCTCTAAATATTATATATTGTACTCCTGCAACAATACTCAGCCAATTGGGAATAAAAGCATTTATTTATAAATTTAGCTCATCCCTTGTATTGTTGAAATCTTTCAACACAATTCATACGTAGTGGAATAAAGGGTTAGTGTTATTCTTAAATACTCATCACATATACTCCTTAATCAATGATATGCAACTTTAATATAAGTTATGGAATAAGGAAAATATCAACATAAGTTATGGAATAAGGAAAATATTAATATAAGTTCATAGTGTCTTATGAACTCCATAAAGTGTCTAGTATTAAATTATAGTTCGTATATTATTTATGAAGACATCTTGCAATTTGTATTGGTCTTTTCTATGAAATATTTTATGCAAACACTCCAAGGTAGATTGTCAAATATTTATTGACATACACATAAAGGTGAGTTGGGTATGTCAAACACAAGTTGCAAGAAACACCAAATTATTAGAATATTCTAGTGTTGACATTTCATCAAACATTTGTCAAAATTACAAAATTTTAGTATGACACTTGACAATAATATCAAAGTTAAATTTAAGTTTATTATTTTCTAGTTATTCCATATTGGATGATGTTAAAAAAATATTAAGAAAATGCACATTAATTAAATATTTCATTAAGAGATAATTCATTCATATGTGAAGAACTTGAAAAAGAAATATTAGTATTAAAAATCACAAGAAAGCCCCAAAAAGGCTTTGGCGTGTAGGAGCATGGCCTCCATGGGAATTACTCCCATGGGGTAATGCAATGGCAAGGCTTTGGCCCTATCCACCCCTCCATTTACATTTTGCTTTTAAAATGTTTTTTATTTTTTATTTTTTCTTTCATTATAATACATAATAATTATATATAATATAATTAATAAATATTATTTATTTATATATACAATATATATTATTAGGGTTATGTTTATATTATATAATTATAGTTATATTATTTATATAAAAATAATATATATTAATTATAAAGTTATGTTTATAATATTATAAATAGTATTAATATATAATATATTATATAATTATAACTATATAAGTATATATAATATTATATAATTAATAATTATAAATTTAATTTGTTATTTTTATATAAATATAATATATATGCTAGGGTTAGGATTCTATTAGGTTTAGGGTTAGAGCTGTGATTCAATTAGGGTTAGGGTTAAGCTTAGGGTTCAATTAGGATTCAATTAAGGTTAGTGTTCTAGGATAAAGCTTGGTGTTAAGGTTAGGGTTCAATTAAAATTAGATTTAAGATTAAGGTAAGATTAGGGTTAATGTTATACGATAAAACTTTGAGTTAGGGTTAAAGTTCAATTAAGGTCAGTGTTAAAATTAGAGTTAAAGTTAGTATTAGGATTAGAGTTGGGGTTAATATAAAGATTAGGGTTGAGGCTAAGGTTAGGGTTCAATTAAGGTTAGAGTTCAATTAGGGTTAGAGTTTAATTAAGATTCGAGTTACAATTCAATTAGGTTTAGGGTTAGAGTTCGTTAAGGATTCGATTACGATTAGGACTCAAGGATAATGTTTGGGGTTGGGGTTAGGGTTCAATCAAAGTTAAGGTTAAAGCTAAAGTTAAGTTATGATTAGGATTAGTTAAGGTTAAAGTTGAAGTTAACTTATGATTAGAATTAGTGTTAGTTGTAAGGTTAGAATTATGATTATGATTAAGGTTATGCTTACAATCATAATTAAGATTATGATTCAATTAGAGTTAGAGTTTAATTAAGGTAAAAGGTTAATTTTCATTTTATATAATAATCACATTTTAATTATCTTTAATTAATAAAAAATTACTTATCTTATAATTATAATTGAAATTCAATTTGTCTTACATGTTATAAATACAAAGATATGTTCAACTAGGAAATAGACACCAGAGGATATTCCTCAATGTATTTTATATAAATTTATTAAAGATATGTATGATACTCGAGTGATGCTCCTAATCAAATTTTAAACAATTAAAAAAGTATTACTATCATTTTTTAAAAATCTTGAATAAAAATATAATTTTAAAAACTGAAAAATAATAAAAATTTAAACGCAACAAATATCTAATAACGTTGTCTCCCCAGACAATCCTTATCGGAGAGTCACTATTTTGCCACGCGTCGATGTAAGTCCTGTCAATGGCCCATAGAAAAAGAAAACAGACAATAATGACAGGAGATTTCTGTGAGCACTAGATTCAATGTATTATTGAATAGCCAGAGCCGGTGACCGGCTCAGCCAATCAATAGAGAATTTGTCCAAACAAAATTTCGGCACTTCTGAAACCCTTGGTAATAAACTCTAATCATCCGCTCGAAGACTGGAATAAACCGAGAACAATCGATTCAGCCGTTAAATTTTTACGCTTGAAGGTAAGTGAATTCAAACCTGGAACGCCTCATTTAGTGCACAGAAGATTTTATTTTCTGTAACTTTTGCTTTTGAATGCTGCGGTAAAGATGAAATTGATGTTCATCCATTAATTTTAAGTATCTGAGGTGTGGAAAACCAATGGTCGGCTTGCTATTTTCTATCGAATGGAATAGTTTTCTTATTCTCTGATTTAAATATGTTTTTAAGATCGGCGAAATCCTTTGATTTATTACAATTATAAAATCTACACAATTTTTGCAGAAATCTATTTAAGCATGGGATAGGTAATCAAAGTTTTAGTTTGGGCTATGCTGAGTGAAGAAGTTTTAAGTATGAAGCTTGAATGTATATATTCCTTCGACATCTTGCCTTTTAGCTCTATAAATGAGTTCAAGCAAAGAAATTAGATCATTGTTTTTCAAGTAATGCAGATTTTATACTTTATGTCTTTGAGAACCAGAAAGCATTAAGTTATATCTAAACTATTCTTGGTCTGAGTAAAGGTGTGATGAAAGCACAGAGATTTTTAAACCAACCCATCATCTTTTGAGTTACAATAGTGTTAAGAAATACCGCTTTTTCCGAAAATTTGTTCCATTGTTTTCCTGAAAAGGGATCTTGAGGGAGATTCAAAGCACTGGAAAAGCAAAAGTATAAACACGCAAAAAAAAAAATGGTTACATCCAAATATATTCATAATCAAATGTTCAACTGTGGAAATCTCAGCACCCTTAGTATTTTGTATAAGTTTTTTCCAGAAACATAGTTAATCATCCTCCACTTCGAATATAACCTCAAAACTCTTGTGCATACTTTTGTGTATAAATGTAATTGACTTATTTTAAATATGTATGAAATTTATAGTTCTAAGCGCCTTTTAGTTTATAAAACTTGCTGTTCGTTGTCTTGAAACTAGAGCTATGAACACAAACTAGAGCTCAAATATTCATTTAATGTTTTCCCCTTTTTATAAAATTAACTGATGTTACTTTTTGTCTGTTTAAACTTTGTTCTTGATTTATGATAAACATTATCGGAGATTTTATACTTTTATGTGTTTAGCCTGAGTTGATATAGGTGATTTGTTAAGTCATCGCAGGGCAAATTTGAAGCCTGAAAGCTTGCTTAAAACATTTTTTTGTTTTTCTTCTAGGAATGTCAGAGGTTAGAGGAATTACGTCACATGTAGATGAAATTTAATTTAATTTGCACTTTATCTTGATTTATGCCATACCTATTCAGGGTTTTCGTACTTTATTGTTTGAGAGATCTTGGGTTTAAGCTTAGTGATATTATACCTCAAATGTTTGCTTATAGATTTTACCTTTTTTTTGTATAAATATGGAAAGCAGAAGAGATTTTGAGAAAATACCATAAAATGAAAGCTTGTATTTGTTGATGTGAAATTTTATCTGATTTTGTGTAAATTATGTCATAAGCAGGTGCAATTTAAGATAGTTAATCCTTGATAGAACTTGAATAGTATACTTAAAAGTTGAAATCAAATCAACGCACAATGAATTTATATTTTAAATCAATTAGAAGAAATTTGAGAATATTATGGAAATGGGAATTTTGTAAGAATCGGTAATAAATAATTTATTTTGTGGCGAGTGTAGGAAATAAAATCTCATGAAAACTTGCAAATTTGGACAGCCTTGGGTATGATTTACAAAGTGAATATTTCTCTCAATTTCATAGAATATTTTTTCATAAGTTTTGTGTTTCGTTTTGCAGGTTAGATAGAACATCCCTAGTCTTTGAGGATAAGCTCCACAGTCATGGCAGCTATTTCTGCACTTCACTGTAGCATACCTGCCATTAAAGTTCAATCACATTCCCTTGAGAAGCCTTCAGCTTCTTCAGCCTCTGCCACTGGATTCCCTCGCTCATTTGCCCTTGACTCTCGACCTTTAACCACCTTCATTGCCAGGAGGCCAAGGAGGCTATATAATTTCACAGTTTCTGCAGGCGATGTAGGTGATGAATATAGTGAGGAAAAGAGTGATGAGGGGGTGAGTTTAAATGCAACTGTCGCTGCTACAGTAACTCTTGAGAAAGAAGAACCGAGTGAGATAAAAGATTTAAAGCGTGCTCTGGTGGATTCATTCTATGGTACAGACAGAGGATTGAAGGCTAGCAGTGAAACAAGAGCTGAAATTGTGGAATTGATCACTCAATTGGAGGCCAAAAATCCTACTCCTGCACCTACAGAAGCCCTCAGTCTTCTCAATGGAAAATGGATCTTGGCGTGATTCCTCAATCCAAATCTCATTTATTTCCTTGCATTTTGGGGGACTGTTTTATTAATCTGTGTTTGTTTTCTTTGTTCTGAAAGTAGTTGGAGAGCTAGAATTGGTCAACAGATTCCAATATAATAAGTGTTCTCACATTTTTTAAAAATTTGTTTTTGAGCAATTTTTCATAGCATGCTGCTTGATGCATCTCTTCTCAAAAAGCCCCTTCGGACTTTAGATGTGAAGGTCTGAGGGGTAACCATCATTCTGCCAAAATCCACTTAAGACAAGCACCAACCTTATCCTTCTTTAACATCTTGTGTCTACCATTCCACCAAGGACGTGCATCCAGCCTCACCATTTCTACACATGATGTCAGGCCTAGCATTCAACTAAGATTTGGTACATACTCAACTTCATCCATTTTACACATTATATCAGGCCTAGCTTTCCACCAAATCTATCTAGGACTCACACATAACCTTGTCCATTTTGCAAAAGCTTTAACCAGCAAACTAAATCTTAAAAATTCTGTTTAAATTTGTGAATTAGATTTGCAAGGAGGAGCAGTGGGAGAGACCTGAAGTCAGCAGTATACAATTATTTGTCAGAATCCACAAATGGCATATCCTACATAGGTCAGGCCAGAAATTCATAGGATTGAGATTTAGGTTTAAGTCATTTCTCAACAGGGTAAGTCAAACCTTATTGCTTGGTATGCAGGGGGTCAAGAGTTTGTCTCTTTGTAGGGCTAGGTTGATTCCTCTGCAATTAGCTATAATCCCAAAGCTACAAGATTGTCTGGCCTTATTTAACCAATCCATACTGCCCATGCCAGAGAAATTCTTCGAAACCAAGCTTTGGGCATTCTAATAAGCATATGTTAACGCAAATGCGTGGGTATTTTCAACAACCATCCCCGAAAGTGCACCATCCTGATAAATGGTTGGGTAGAGGGACAAAAGAACAATAAGCCAGAAAAGACGAAAGAATTACTTGACACAAGGGTCATCTTGGAATGTATACAGCCGTCAATCCCTAAAGGGTTTCTGCTACCAATCTCTAGAAATAAACTCAAAGCATAGAAGGCGATCTCTTCTTGTTTGTTATTGGTCCCTGTTCACTTCTGTTCTCTAAGTTGTCGCCTTTTCAGGCTGTCCAGCATTATAGACTAATGATATCTCACTTGATTTTGCAGGTATACGTCCTTTTCTGAGCTGTACCCGCTCCTTGCAGCAGGAACCCTGCCTTTGGTGAAGGTTAAGGAGATCTCCCAAAAAATTGACTCAGAGACTTTGACAGTGGAGAACTCTGTCCTATTTGCAGGGCCTCTGGCCACCACATCCTTCAGTACAAATGCAACTTTTGAAGTTCGGAGTCCCAAAAGAGTACAGGTATGAATTCCAAATGAGTACAGGAGCTTTTTCTATTATTTTAGCAGAACTAGTTCTTCTCATTGCACAAATCTTGCATAATGAGGATATAAGATCTAAAGAAATATCTATGTTTCAAGGCTCTGCTTCCAAACTAAAAGTGAAAAAAACTTTTGATACTGCTTATGTTTCCTTTACCGATTTAAACTTTTTAACATGTAATTTGAATTCGTATTGCCCCTGAATAATCATTGACAGCAGTCTCAACAACTAGTTCACTAAAATATGTATTTTCTGTGGATTATATACAGATAAAATTTGAAGAAGGAATAATTAGCACCCCACAGCTTATAGATTCTATAGAGATACCAGAAGATGTACAATTCCTGGGACAAAAGATCGATCTTACACCTTTTAAAGGGGTGCTAAGCTCAGTACAAGATGCCGCATCTTCAGTAGTTAGAACCATTTCTGAGCGACCTCCCATCAAGTTTCCCATTCGCACTGACAGGGCTCAATCTTGGCTGTTGACAACCTACCTGGATGAAGACCTAAGAATCTCTAGAGCAGATGGAAGCAGTTTTTTTGTGCTTATCAAGGAAGGGAGCCCTTTGCTGCCTCCATCTTAATTTTGTTATTTGAGTTTTAATCAGACTATTTTTTTTGTGCTAATCAGATTCTGAACCAATTTTTCTTTTGGTATTATATACTTGGTTTTCATATTAGTATCTAAAAATAAAACACCAAGACTAGTGTTCACTTGACTAGTCACTCTTGTACTGCATAAAATGTGCCTCCAAATAAATGCAATAGGCTTGAGCAAGAAAAGGAAAAGAGCAGAAGCCAATTCCAATCTAGTTGTTTTCTAGAAATATCTAGTCTGAAATATCAGAGATTAGTTGTGAAATGGCCAAAGATTCCATTTCATTAGATGCTTGACTTGATTAGATTACATATAGGTTAGCATGGTTCATCTTAAATGTGCAATCAATTATTAACATTTATTAAAAATAAAGAACAACCACCACAATAATGAGGTGTTCAACTAAGATCTCAAGTGGAAAATTAATGGGGCCCTTAATAATGAAGTGATCCCAAATGTTAGTGTCGATTATTAACATATACAACCCCTAGAAATGGAAGGACTATCCACATCTTTAGTCGAAGGCATGCCTCCCCTTTATTTCAAAAGAGAGCCACATACTTATTTCACCAATCAGAAATAATTAATTAATAATAGATCCACATAAATATTCTTTATTGGGCATACTGGATATTATCATGATGAGCAAAAGTGTATTTTATCAAAAAAAACATTGTAGAAGGAAATTTGATATTTGAACGTGAAATTACCATAATAAAGTTTCCATTAGTACACCAGACTGCTGTACCCCACAACGAATTCATCATAATTAGAGCAAAACATTCAGTCAGAAAAATGGATGCAGAAGCTTGTAAGTCTTCAAAAAATCCACCGAACATGTAACCCTTGCCAAAGAACCTGTATAAATAATAGGCTGTGGTCACTAATGAGAGAGAGTCTACAAAAGTTAAACCTATAAAAGCAAGTTCATTTTCAAGTTAATTGCTGCATCCAATACATAAAAATACTAATGTTAGAAGAATATAATATTGCAATAAACTTTCCCTTTGAGAGAGTGTCACCTCATGCTCTTGCTATTTTGTAGCAAATGGGAATCTAGTTGGCTCCATTGGATGACCCACATTTGCATTGTAGAGAACCATCTAAGGTTCTATCAAATGAAGATACTGGAAAGGATGCTTTGGAATTACACCAAATCAGGCAAGCGACTGCGACCTCTTATTGTTTTTCCAGCTATACATAAATTAATAATCATCATATTATTAAATATCATTCTAGTAGACAATAGGCATGATGATTAAACAGTTGTGAAATGAAAATGCAATAGGATACACAAAATCAGTTATAATTACAAACCCTTTACCTTACGAAATAATAGTTAAAGAGATCATCATAAAGTGCCGTCTGAACAGTGCCAGAAACCCAAGCTGGAAAGCCCAGAATAAGATACACATCCATTTTACACGACTTAAAATATTGATCATAAACAGGCATCAAAATCATAAAATAATCACAGATGTAACAATTCTTACCTATCCAATGTAACAATTCTTACCTATCCATCCCCTGTAATGTTTTTTCTGTGAAATAGCGGTATATCCAATTCAAGAGGTAGAATCTCCGGTAACAACTACATTTCAAAAGATAACAAAGGACAGCAAGAAAAGAAAATGATTAGGCAATCCAACATATAGATAACAAAATCTGCACTATATGGCATGCCACATGTGACTTAAAATTGTATTAAATACATAAAACGTATGGATGACTTTACAAATAATAAAAAAAATAAAAAATCTGACCTAATTCTACTGAGGTTAACCACATTTCAATAAATCATGAAATGAAAATTACGAAGATAAAGTGTAATAAAAGAATTTTACTTAAGTCAATAGATCATGTAATGAATGATGAAACACACACTTATATTGAGAGCGGGGGGCTGAATAGTATAGATAAAAAATTTACCTCCTCTTAACTTAATCAAGCATAGCAATATTACTTCAAGCCCTAATTATTCATAGCAGTATCATTCATGCAAGATGTAGCAATTAAGAACATGCACAAGAGACACAATTTTACATGAAAAAACCCTTATGGGAAAAGACCATGGCAAAATCTTGCTTGTATAAATCTTCTTACAACATTCATAGGCACCAACCCACTGGGGACTTCAATCCCCACCACTGAGCACCAACTCAGCAAGAGACTTTAATCTCTTTCAATAAGAGGCGCCAACCTCACAATCTCCTCAAGCAGGAGGCTCCAACCTCCACAAGAACAATATGATAAATTTAACTTGCAACTTCTCAGATCTGCACTAACACCTTCTCACAAATCTGTCAACTCTGCAATAATGTCTTTCACAAAATCAGCAATAATATCCTCATAAAATCTGCAATAATGTCTTCATGAAATCTGCTTATAAACTGCCATGATATTGCTTATGTCTCTTCTTTTTCTCCTCACAAAATTGCTGCTATAAATCTGCTCACACATGTCTCGTTGATCTGCTTGAATAGTTTTTTATTTCTGCTCTCCATATACAAAACATTCCTTGAAAAATTGTTTGATTTGAAACCTCCTCACAACTTTTTGTATCTCCCAAAATGCCTCTTCACCCAAGAGGGGTGACTCTTCAAGGGGGTCGGCCCAGCAGCAATAATGATTTTTATTTTATTTTTTTATTTCATTGCCCAAGGTGGATGCACCCTTCTAGGGGGGCGTCCCAATTTGGGAGGCCCTCAAAAAATACAAAAAATATTTTATTTTATTTTATTTAAATGTCCCCAAATGGGGCAACTCCAAGGGGGGGTCGTCCAAGTTATTTTAATTTTATTTTGCAATTTAAACCTCTAACATAGGTCGGCCCACATGCGCTTTCAACCCTTTGACATCAATGACAACATTTTTCAACAATGAAAATCACAAAGATGGAGTACAATAAGAGACAATGACAAGTAACTTAACTAAGTGGGTGTTGAGCTTAAAGTTTGAAAAAAATGAAGAATCCAACACTAGGGTCACTATTGTTGGCAGGTTCTTCATTGAGAATATTCCAAACTCTTTTGATATTATAAGACTCCAAAGATGGGGCAATAACTTCTGAGACAATTATAGAGTTGATTAAAAGAAAAGGTGCTTCAAAGCCATGGGGCATTGTACAAGACCTTGTGATAAGATCCTATTAGAATTTGTTTTATACACAAATCTATCTAGGGCCTAATGCTTATAAGCTAATTACAAAACCAGGAAATGAATAAAAATTTATATATTCAATATTATGGAACATAATTACAAAGAGTGATATACAAATAAATATATAGACATGTCCAAGAGGTAAGAGTTTAACTCCTAATTGCTCCCAATCAGAAAAGAAGTTAACTCACTCTAACTAGCATCGTGGAAAGTAACTCAAATTAGATTAAATAAGTGGCAATCAAATGCATAAATCAAAGGCATGTGATTGATTGACACAACTACCTAAGTGTGCCTAAATAAAGTGAATAAATAAAATATAATAGGGATTATTCTAGCCTAGTGAACTAACAGGAACATAGAGTAATGAAAATATTTTATTACTCTTAACAACCCTTTGCCCCCCATCCCTACCCACCTCCCTTAAATACACAACTTTGGGAGAGAGAAAATGCTCAAAGATGGGTCCTGGCAATGAAGTTTGATTAGGTACCCATGTACAATTTGTTCCCACTCTAGAAGGAGGAAAATTGTGGAACAAAGCTTCCTCATAGGGAGAGAATGATGAATGAATGAATTTGGAAGTTGCTCCTTGTACCTTGATGCCAATCTTGAACTATGATTGAAACCAATCCATAGGATCAAGTACCATGTAGGATTTGAAAACATTGACCATAATGAATGACTCATTTGAGATGTGAATCATATGCAAGATTCGAGAACATATACCAATAAATAACTTATGCAACTCAATGATGGGAAGTGAAATCACAATGCATGTCATGTGACTACATTGCTCATCCCATAATATGTTCTATTCTATAGAAACACTAGAAGCCCATTGATTAAAGGACCCCTAGGATGGAAATTTATTTTAGTTTATTTTTACAAAATGTCAATGTATTAGCCCCACAAAGACATGTACATCCCTCTCCTCCAACCACCCCCATCCCCCAATTATCTCAATTTAAATACTTTTATTGAGTAGATTTTATGGGCACTTTATAATTCAATGCAAGTACAACGCTTGTTATGTTTTACAAGTTTTCAAACTATCCAAGTAACAAACTAACAAACCTTCCACAAATAAATCTAAACTAAACTAATGAAGAGACACAAATAAGCCAATAGAATAATTGTATTGAATAAATGTTACAAAGTGTAATAACCCACCCTTAATTTTTTCAAATTTGCACCCATTAGCGTTAGCCAAATAGTAATGATAAACAACTGAGTAAGCAACCCTCCACTTTCTGATCACCCAAATCCCAATGAGGCCAAGGTGAGAGCATACAATGAGAAGGGGATCTTTGCATTAATTGGAAATCAAGCTAACTGAAAGCAAACGCCTTCCACTTTTTGATCACCTAGATCTCGATTTGGGCAAGGTGACAGCATACGATGGTAAGGCTTACAATAATTGAACTCCTAAGCAACCACTTCTTCACTGGGGTGAGTAAGCAAACCAAGTGCATGAAGGGAAATCATCTACTTATTCAATGGGAATTATAACAAAGTAAATAAACACTTGGTGGCAAGCTGGCCAATCCAAAGCGAAGTCCTCCACTTGTTCAGCGGGCATAACATGAAAGCAAACTAAAACTCAAAACCACTTATTTAGTGGGAGTAGCATACGACAGTAGGAAGTTCAACCACTTATTCTGTAGGAGCACCACTTGTTCAATGGGGTAAGTAGCAATGCAAGTATAAGAGCAATCACCAATGGTACTACCAATGGTGTTACAATAAGCTCATCATGAGAATGTTTCAAAACTTTCACATACTATTGTTATACTAGGGAAATGATAAGAACATGAAGCATAACTCCCCCAAAAGATGATACAATGAGATTATAAGAACTCCCCTACAAAATACCACAAATATACCTCAATATGAAGTTCCAAAATCATGGGGAATGATCACGAACTTCGCTGCCACAGGTCTGATGCACTTTTCAGGTCTAATACAAAGTGGTCAATAGGCTGGAAACACCAATCAACAACCATACGTTGAGCATAACTTCACCAAAATGTCATAAAGTCACTCACAAACACTTGCAAAGCCCAATACTAGGCTAGGTGCCAAGGTGCGGGCAACATAGCAACCCCAAATGGTCTAGACAGCAACAATAACCTTCCAAACTCCCACAAGCCAAGTTGTACGGCCTAGCAAGGAGGGCGACCAACAAGAGAAAACCAGGTTCTCCACCAAAAAATCCACAAATTTGAGCAAAAGGGCTCCCAAGGTGAAGAAAGCCAATGATCAAACACCCACAAAAAGTTCTCCAACCCTCTGAAGTGTGTGAGCAAAGAGATGGTATGGCTAGGGTAGGAAATATGAACCAGCAAACTGAAAAACTCTAGAAATCTCTTCAAAATGCCTCCAAATTCGCTACACAAATAGTTATCATACTAAAACATAGCTAGAAATCATCATAAGTAATCAAAACTAAAAACAAACCATCATCGATAAGCTCCAATGGTGATTATTAAATGCAACTTAAAAACAAACCATCACTGATAAGCTCCAATGGTGATTATTAAATGCAACTTAAAAACAACTTAAAGTTACCATGTCTAGGCATGGGGATCCAAGGAGCCTTTTTAAAACACTATAATTTATAAGTTAAGTTGCCAAACTTGCCTTTTTCGAACTCCAAGGATGGTGGAAGCAGCCAAAAGTGACATAACTCATCAACTAAAAATGAAACCCTTGCCAAAATTGGAAACCCAGTACTGAACTGCTACCAGGACCACTACCAAAAATAGCATTGACTAAAAATAGTGTGTCCAAACTCAAAATCAACCCAATTTGAGATGCAATTGTGACTTACTAAAAATAGTAGTTACTGCCCACCAAAGATCTCAAGATACCCAAAAAAAATTTTGGCAATCATCTGCAATTACCCCTTGAAAGTGTTGGTAAGAAACTTCCAAGAATCTTGGAATCCCCTAAAACACCTCTAAATAGCCTATGAAACTCTGAAAATAGGCTAACAGTCACTGAAACGCTTAGGGCTAAAAGGGAACATTACACAAAGTACAAAGAATCATGTGTCTATATAGAGTAAGGCAATACATGAAGGTGGAAACTAACTAAGAGTAGACACCAATGATAGATGGCTCTAAGCAAAGCTAAACATGCATAATAGATGGAAATAACCAAAGAAACTAGCATAATAGGAGTATAACTCAACATTGACTAGATAAGTGTCAATCAGTTGCATAAGACAAAGACACATAACTAATTGACACAACTACCTAAGTAAGTTTATCCTAATTAGATGCCTATAATGCAATATAGTAATAAACTAAATGTAATTAAAATAAAATGCACAAACACCTTCCCCCCCCTCCACCCCCTAACCAAAACTTGGGGAGAGAGAGAAAAGGATATATTCTGACAACTAGGCCTAATTATATATTCATTTACTTTACAAGGATTCCCTCATAAATGAAGAAAGCGAGAAAACCCATAGGAAGAAAAACTCCCCTCTAAAAGAGAGAACAAGAGAAGGGTTGAGAAGTTTCCCCAAAAGTTGTCCCTAAACATGAGAATTCCACTAAAAGAAGCATGAAGTTGTGAACTACAAAGAACAAATACTATATTGTTGGAAGTAAAGAACATCTAGTGAAATCAATATCAAAGATCAAGTGTGAAGAGCCACAAATCTGCATGAGTAATCAAAACACTTCTTGAACACTGCACAAATGTAGTCAAAGATACAAATTAATCAATATAAGTGATGAAAACAACGCTATGCAAACATTGCACAAATATAGTTGATGATATAAATAGTACATAAATTTGCATGAGTAAAGAAAAATAACACTACTTAAAACATTGCACAGATGGTGAATTCACACCAATATATTGCAAGAAGGTAATAATCTAGTGATAAAAAATGCAAGTGCCAATGGTCTACAAAACATTGATCAACTAAAAAAGGTGACTTTCATAAATAGATATGTAGAACTGTCTACATGGTATGTGTTCCATCTCACTAAAATTCATTTGTAAGCAACCGCTGCATTTTCCTAGTATCTAGGAACAAGGACTATGTACATTGCTCACTCCAAAACAATACCAAGGAAGCATTAGCATAAGTACAATGCCCCCATAATGCTAACTAGGAATAAGAATGGTTGATCCACTAAAAAATGTCACAACAATATAGAGCAAGAAGGTGAGGAAACAAAATTAGAATTCTGAATATTAAGTACCAACAACTAAAAGGGTGTGCAACATGGCACACACAGGAAGGTAGGCAAAATTGTGGCAGTGAAAACAAGGCACCTACAACAAACCCTCCAAGGTACTTTGTAAAATTATGTGAATACAACAATGGCACATCAATGTAATGTCCCCATTTTTGGATTCTCTTGCATTGCAATTGGCTATGACCTTCTCAGTGTGTATCAACCTTATCAAAGCAGTTATTTGATGTTACCAATGATCTCAAATGACACTTTTCGAAATTATTTTCGGCTTCTAGTATGTTCTCCAAGATTCTTGGATAGAGCATCTATTTATAATAAGTCACCCGATCGAGTCAGATTCTCATTATTCATCATCAGTATCACTCCAATGCAATCAAATTTTGATTCCAATGCTTTTTACAGTTTTTGCAACTTGGATGTATTAATGAGCTATAATTTAATTATTTTTACTAAGGTTGCTAATTTTATTAAAATAATTTAATAGGCACCTTAGTATAATAGCTCGTTGGAATGAGAATTGAAAGTTTTAAATGTTGGATGTTGATAAAGTGATTTTGGTGCTAGGAATGTTTAAATAATAAAATAAATCACTTTTTGAGGATATAAGGCTTATTTAATTTATAAACTGATTTTATATTATATCTTCCGAAAAGCTTTCAAAAATGTTATAAAAGGAGTTATGTGAGCTCATTGCATTCATTCTGGATATTGTTTATTTCTCTTAAGAGATTTGTCCCTGCGGCCAGATTTCTCACTAGAGGGACAAAAACCCCAACGATTTCTCTGACGGATGAGAACCCAAAAGGAAATGCGATTCCAGCCAAAGATCGACAATGTGCTGAAGATTTTGTAAGTGGGGACGGAAACCCTCGTTTCATATTTAGAGGCAAATCCAGACAAGGTTTGTATTTGTTTTAAAAGATTTTGCATGTACAATTAAGGGTGAAATTTTGTGAAGTCTTGGTTTTTTGGTGCCATAGATGGAAATAGTTGCAAATTTGAATAAAAACTCGAGTTGGACAATATCATTTATTAAACTAGAGATTTTCATGATTTGAGGCGTGGGTTTTTACAAGGTTACAAAGGCTTAATATTCCTTTAAGTTGGGCGCTTGGTTTAAATGTTGTGGAAGCCATTTAAAATTAAAAAGAACCAAGTTGTGGTAATGGGCATTTGAGTTCACTGTATTGGGCAATTTGCATTTTAAGTATTCTAGCCACCATTATTCTTCCAGCTAGGCGAGATAATCTACAAGAGGAGGTCGTGGGTTATAGTAGTTATAAATGGTGTCTAATTTATTAGACATTCAAGAAAATATAGATGACATGTTTGAAGATTCTTAATGAATGAATACTCCATGAATAAAATTCAATGTTGATAGTTGATCGCCATTGCACAAGAAGTAATGAGGAGGTGTTTCATGTTAGAAAGAATAGACATTGAGTTTGGACTTAATGTTTATTAGAGCCATTTAGGCTAATGAACAAGATATATAAATGGAGTATAGCTAAAAGAAGCAGGTCGAAGGGTTTGAGACTTTAAAATATGCATTAAGGAGGACGTATGGGATCATGTGGGCAGTCCATTCTTATTCTATATCCGTGGAATCCTCATGCCTAGAAGTGACAAATGTGAACGCGGCACTAGTTAATGTTGCTGGGCGTGATAGTGAGTGAGGATCATATTGCTGGCCGTGTGAATTTTATGACTGTAGATTCCTCTATTTGCAGCTGCTATGTTCTAGTAGCTGGGTGTAAACCTCGGTAAGGTTGCTGCGGATATTTTATGGTGCGTATGGATCTGGTGCACTCTTTTTTGGACTGCACAGACTTTGAGACAACATTTCAATACCTGAAGAACTTGCTAACCAAGGCGTGAATTTTAGTGGAGTATCCAACGCTTCATTCTTGGGGCAATTTCCTACAGCTGCATCCAATATTTATATTTTCTACCATTCCAACACTTGGCGTGAGGTGTAGGAGTGCAAATTGCAATCATAGGCTTGCTGATAGAATTGCTGTTTCACTCAGAGTTGAGTTCAGATTCCTATGCTTCTATATCTATGAAACCTGCTACCGTAAATTCACAGTTAATGGAATGAAATATGGTGTTATATCATGTTTTCAAAGATTGTCATTTTTGTAAGTATGATATGAATGGTTAAATGAAGCATTGTAAAACAAAGCACATTATAATCTTGTAAAACAGAAAAATATTTCATTTCATATGCATGCAAAAATAATAGACAAGCACCAATTCAGTGGAAAAAGGAAAGAGTGAAAAGTTTGAAAAAATTTAGAGGGTGTTCTTATAGTAGTATCAGAGCATACAGTATCTTGCCAGCCTGTTGGGAAACTAACATTTGTTGAAGTTCTTGAGTTGCATGTCAGTTTTCAGTGACAAAATCATGGATGACAGAATGAACTCTTTGTTGGAATCAATGAGGCAAACTTAAGCTAAAATTGAAAAGATGATGAAAATCATGGGGTCATGCAGTGAAAAGTATGTCGGAAATAGGCTTTATACAGAAGGAAGGGATATTGAGTCTACATTAGTCAAAGGGTTATTTACTCAGTATGTTGAAGGAGGTGGAGAGTAGTTTGTCTATGATAAATCAATCGAATTCTAAGGAATTACTTTAGGCAATGAATCCATCAATGACTTCTTTGATCAAGCCAATGTTTATGAGACATCCTAATAATGAGGTGAGATTGGTTACTACTACTTGTTTAAGTGAACTAATTACAGCTCCTAAAACTCCATACCAAGATGACAAAATGAAAGAAATATTTCAGTTGTTGGTGGATAGTTTCGAAGGCTTGGATGATGTCTCAGGTTCTCAATTTTCTAGGAGAGTTACCATACTTGAAACATTTGCAAAAATCAGATTGGGTAGCATCATGTTAGATTTGGATTTTGATGATTTAATTCTTAAAATGTTTCACTGCTTCTTTGCCAAAATAAGAAAATATCAGAACAGCAATGCAAACTATCTAGTCTCTAATTTTGGATGAGAAGGATGATATCTCCAAGCAGTTGCTATCTAACTTGTCGGCCATTTGGAGGAAGGGGCAGATTGACTCACCTATAGCTCATGAGTTATCAAAAAGATTAGTTGAGCAGAAAATTGAGAAGATTAAATACCCGTTGACTGAAAAGGAATTGATATCTTTGAGTTTACAGATTACAAGACCTCTCAAAATGAGCAAGAACCAAATAAGAAGAGAGCAACGTTGTTTCACATGTCAGGAAGCTTGATCACCAAATCACGTGTCGGGAAAGGAAGTGAATTATCGCAGCCATGAGATGTTGAGAACAAAGAAAAAGTTGAGACTAAAGAGCTTGAAGAAAATTCCTTACCTCAAGAAGTATGTATAATAGAGCCCCAAAATGACTCCAACGAAGTGCATGTATCTTCATATGTTGAGGATTTGTTTAACAAAGATGCTATATGTTACATCCCGATTTTATAGCTACTATTGCATAGGGCAATTGAATGTAATGTTTGAATCTTTATGATGAATAAAACATGTTTGATCGTGTTATTAAATGAATGTGTCCTATTTGAATGATGGTTTCATTTGATTGTTACTTCTAATGATTTAATTCTTAATTAAATATAGCGTATAAGTTATGGATAATGTTATTCTAACTTGTGAGATGTTTTTACCTTGTTATGAGCATATGACTGCCGGTGTCATGTCATGGTGTGCAGGTATGAAGATTGTTCCTCCGGACAGAGGAGAGACATCATTCGGGGAGGAACTTGGTCAGGTAAACAGTAACGATTACCAAATTGAGCATACACACACATACTATAGATTGAGTAAACCAAGTCTGTTTGTCGAGATAACGGTAAGTCATCCATAGGCTTGTTTATTGACCTTAAGGTTTTGAATTCACTTCTTTATGTTTAGGAGATGTGATTGTTTAAATGTCAGACTTGCTATACCATGAACCAAGTATGAATGATGTGAAAGTTATGTGTTTATGATTGATTGGGAACGCACGTACATCTATGCATTGAGAACACGTATTTATATGTACAGACATATCAATACATGTGTACGCTAAGCAGACGGATATGCTCATACACATGTGTCGACATGTATGTACGCATACATACGTATACATAGGTGTATATATGTACACATTCCGCCTGATGTTTGTGGTGAAAATAATATTTCATATTATTGCCTAGCAAATTTACATATATATTTATGTATAAATGTATATATTAATGATGAGATTAAATTATGGATAAATACATAAATACATAAGTACCTATGTAAATATATTATATATTTATATATTTAAATATATGTATTAATATTAAGGTAATATTTACATATATATATCACGATGTAATGTCGGAAAATATATATATATTTATATATTTAAAATATTACACTTAATTGAAATACATATGTGATAAAATATATAAATGAATAATATTGAAATGTGAATTATATAAATTTAAATGACACAAAAATATTTAATAGAATAGAAATTGAACACAAAGGATTTAAATCCTTTAACAATAGTGAAATATTTTGATTTTGATCTCATTATGGTAATCAAGCCTTTTTATAATCAAATCAAAGTAAAGTCGAAATTTTTATAGAAGAACATTTGAATAGAAGAATATACGTTTTTTGTAAAAGATCATTAAAAATAAAATGAAGAAAACTCATGGAAGAGTCGCGCGCTCAAAAGAAAACGCGTCTGGTTCGCGTGTAAGCTGCGACCTGGTCTAGAGAATAACCCGAAATGCTGATCTCATGGCCCGAATGGCGACGTGGGATCATATGAAACTTGACCTTTTCGTTTGGAAACAATCTTCCTGATTTATTGCAACAAAATAACCTAAAAACTGAAAACGCCTTGAACTGTCAAATCCGCCATGTGAGAGTTGAAGAATTCTTAATTTGCTGGCTTAAAAGGGAGTTGAATCACCTCCAATTTGATGATTAACTGTTTAAGAATCCGCCAAGTGTCTTTTTGACTATTTCTGGGCACTTTGCTGTCAATCAACATGCCTTCTTGAGTGGAAATCTGTTGCAATTCGGGTTTATAAATATAGACGCCATTTCATTATTTTCTACACACCTCTTGCTGAATTTGAGTTTCACAACCTCTTGAGAGCTCCCATATCTATTCTTCTGAGTTGCTGTGTTTTCCCTATTTGTTGCATTTCCTGTATGCTGAGTGAAAGAAATACAGTGAGTTTTTACCAGTCAATATCATGTTACAGTGTTAAATCTCCTTTTTAAGATTTGAGTGGAGTGAAGCGATAGATGAAATAACCTTTAATTAGAGGAGTGAAAATTGTGAGGAGTGTTTTGAAAGGTCTCCATAATTTGAGAAACTAGCAGAGAAGCTGTTTTTATTTGGAATTCTGGAAGTTTGCTGAAGAAGTGTCACAGAGAGCTGTGTTGGGAAAAGGAGCTTTAAAATCAGGCATGAATCTTCCTAATATATAACTTTTATTAAAGTGTTGTTTCCTTTTGCGTCTTGTGATTGTTGCTTTCAATTAGCTCTAAAAGGAAAGAACTAATTTGATGAATAATTAAAGCAATGCATTTAAGGAGAAAATGTGTAAAGGATTCAATGATTAGGGGGAATTGTGAAAAAGGGATTATTTGGGTAAAGAGCTTAAGGGATTAGATTATTTACATTGCATTAAAAAGAAATAATGGAAAAAGATAAAAGGGAAGGATTTATTTGCATTTTGAATGGTTATTGCATGTTGTGTATGATCTCTGTATAAGGAGAATATGTAGATGTACTTATTATCTACTAGGATCGAAATGATGGCAGAATCAAGTAAAGTCTTTTAGCTTAAGTTATTAGGATAACTGAGACAAGTTAAGTACTCCTAGGATAAAGAATTCCTAGTTAGGAGGATTGATACAAGACACTTGAAAATTGTTTTCATTTCTAGTAGGTGTGTATGATTGTAGGATGTCTGGGATGACGGATTCTCCCATTAAAGGACAAACCTATGCGTAGAGTAAGGAAGCCTCAAGTCAAATCGGCCCTGAGTAGTGTTTATGATAGATGACCTTCATTCGAAGTACTGAATGAGAATACTTTGGCCAAAGTAGTGAAATGTACGATTGCCACATAGACGTGAGTTAGTTGAGACTACACTGTCAGTTCATTGTGATCCGAGTACTAGATCGTGATTGTGAAATAGCAAGGTTCTAGTTGTGTAGGACACAACACTATGCTCAGTTGGTAATTGTTAAAGGATACCCTACCAATCTCTTCTTCGAAGGGAGGGTCGTTCATTGCAAAATGATCGTGCGGGGGACCGCATTATAAGTCCGTGGTTGGCGGAAAAGCGCCCGAGTGATGTTTCTCCTCCACGCAAGCGGCCGATGTACCAAGATTTGAAAGGACGGACTCTGGACTGTTGTGACCTTTTCACACATCGCCCCATCGCTGATGGGGACCCCCAGTTGCCTGCTAGTTTTTAGGGTTTTGTCTCCTTGCACGGTTACGAGAGATCACTTTGCTTAGAGTTTCCAGTCAATTCGCCAGAGTTATCCAAGCCAAGTCAGGAATTCATGTTTGAATCAGTGCGTAGACATGGAAGCGCTCAGAAGGCCCAAGAGACGAAGATCGACTGTGAATTCGGCCAATTCTGAGACTTCCTATTTTTTAGGAAAAGTTGCTTTTTCGATTTTTCATTTTTGGCATTTTTGGACCAAACAAGGTTCCCTATTTTTTAGGGTTGTTTTTTCTATTTTTAGAAAGTTTCTATTTTTGGAAAGTTTCTATTTTTAGAAGGGTCCCGAGTTCTGAAAACGCACTCGTTCAAAAAGAACTCAAAAAAAAAAAATAAAAATTTTGAAAATCAAAAATTTGCAAAAAAAGTTCAAAAAAAAACATGAAAATCAGACCAAAAACGTTCAAAAATCTGGAAAAACCAATCAAAACCAGTTCAAGATCAATCAGATCTGAAGATGAAATCATGAAAATCAGTTCTAAAATGGTGAAATCTGTGGAAAATGTGCTAAGAGATCTCAAAGTCCGCCATCTTCAAAGGGAGACATCCCAAAGACCCTCAAAGTCCGCCCTTGAAAGGTGGGACTTGGCTGAAGGTCATGCAAAGTCCGCCTAAGCATGCAAAGTAGAGGAAAATTAAAACTTCATTAAGTGTTGATGCCTACCAAGAGGGAAATTTCGAAATATGCTAAGTGTGAGAGCCTAAAAGGGTGGAAAATCCTTTCCAAAGGATGAACAAATGCTAAAATGTTAAGGGAATTCGCCCTAGAAAAAAAGGGACGTCCAAGATGCTCATCCCAAAGACTTAAGAGAAGTCCACCATGCACTTGGAAGAAGTTGGTAAAATAGCAAAGACATCCATGACGTTCGTCCAAGATGTCAAGGAAGTCCGCCCAAGATGATAAGATGGTAAGATTTTTGGCTAAGTGTCAAGGCCAAATCCAAAGAAAAGTTCGAGAATTCGCCTAAGTATAGAGGCTAATGGATAAGAAATGAAGATTTTGGCTAGACATCCGGACATTTTTGAGAGGACAAATGCCAAGATTGAAAGGACAAATGCTAAAGAGGATTGGGATATGGCGAAGAATGGAACGGAATATGCCTAACACGATGAGGGAAAAAGAGGCAAAATTTGCCTAAGTATGGAAAAGGCGAAGAAATTGTCAACTTTGGCTAAAGAAAAATGCACGAGGTAAAGGGAAAGGAAGGATCGTCCTTGACCAAAAGGATGAAGAATATGTCAGACGTCAGGAAAATTCAACCGGCAAAGACATTCGGACAAGGATATTGCCTAGAAAAATTCGACCGAGCAAGGAAATATTTGACTTTGGCAGAGCAAAAGAAGCTTAAAATCTCGCTTCGGCAAAGAAAAATGAGGATCTGGCAATGAAATCTTTGACGGAATGGCTTGAATTTTGGTTTGGCTAGACGAAATTAAGGACGAAATCGGAAAATACACTCTCAGCCAAGAAAAACGGAAGAACAATCGAGATAGCCATGGGTCCAAGACGAACGGGTTGGAATTAATTAAAATATTTTAATATTTTAATAATTAATTCTCAACTATTTGGAATTTAAAAATACCTTGGACGGAATCAAATTTGCCAGACACGAATCAGAAGAAAATGAAGTATGCCAGGCAAAGATGAAATCCAGCGAGAAAAATTAAATTCATCACGAATTTAATTAAAAAAATTTAACGTTTATTTAAAAATTCGAAAAATCAAAGATAAGCATTAAATGAAAAATCGAATTTTTGAAGATCAAGGAGATTTGTCCGGATAAGTTCGAGACTGAGCCTTGTCGGAAAATAAAAGGAAAGTTGCCTGTTTGGAAAATGAAAACAAATCGAGGATCAAGAAGAAAGATGGCAGTTGCTAAATCGAATTCAATCCTTCAGCATTATAATGAGTTTCAGCAACTCATTTTTTCACACACAGCTGAAGAGAAATTTAATCTTTCTCGAAATCGTCAGGCAATCAATTCATCAATCGGCAAAGTCGAATTGTCCAAAAGGATAAGCAGTGTTATGCTGAAGAACTTTTCGCGGGAAAAGGAAAAGAGTTTTTCAAAGCTGAATTCTTCTTGAAGAGGGGCGCACTTTTCAAAAAAAAATCAGATTTTTAAATCTGATTTGCATTTAACGATCCTTCTCTGAGGTTTGGTGATTGATCAATTAAATTTGCTATCTTTTTATGCCCTGTCATCTTGACGAAGTTCTGGCAAGAATTTTCAACTCCATCGAAGTCACTTTCAGCTTGCTTTTTCGCAATATTTTAATTATTTGAACAGCTGAAAGTTATTTTTCGAATCCAAGGCACGAGGTTTAAATTATTTTAAAGGTCTTTATATTAATGTTAATTTTATGACTGCAGGTTGACGGACACGGCGGACAGATCATCAAGGAAGCTGAAAATGAAGTTCACCAACAAGGGTGCCCAGAAGGAGACCAAGGTCATCTCAAAGTGGAAGAATGTTGTAGATACTGACCTTGGGCACGTTGACTTTGACGAATTCAAGAAAAGAGTATACGGACAAAATGGACTTCCCTCACCAATCGCCAGACGGATAGTCAGAAACGGGATCTTCCAAGCAGCTGGATTCCCACCGGCCATGGATTGTGCTGAGTTAATGGTGGAATGTGCTCGCCATTATGATGCCCAAAAGAGACAGATCATCGCCCTTGACGGACAAGTCTTGGCACATTTGAACGAAGTTGTAATCCAAGAAACCTTTGGCATCCCTGAGCATTCAAGAACGGTCTATAAGACCAAAGAAGAAACCAAAATGCTATATGACAGCAAGTCAGATTTGTGCGCCACCACAGTCAACAAGGTGTGGATGGACAAGCCAAAACCATCAATCAAGAAGATGCCCAAGAGACCTCGCCGCACGGATTTCAAGGAAGATTTTGGAGATATCGTGCTGATGCTGAACAGGGTCGCAGGCAATCCGCAGGGCGCCTTCTTTGAGAGCTGGATGTACTACTTCATCGACGAAGTCACCTCTCGAGTCAAGATGTTTAACTGGTCACGGATGATAAGTGACAACCTTCACGAGCAACTGATCAACCTTGAAGAGACTAAGTCTTTTCACATGAGTTCATATGTGATATACCTATTGGCCAGATCATACAGATATCCAGGACTGGTCTGCAAAGGCAGAATTGGCAATGGAGAGAACGAGCTCAGGCCTTACGACTGCTATCCTCAGCTCCAATTGAAAGAAAAGACTCACTTCAGGAGGGTGCATGATGCATTCCTAATGCATATCACCAGAAAGCTCCAAGGAGGAATACATCAAAGGCTGAGCCATGAAGCAAAAAGCCTTATCAGCAAATACGGGTCTTGGTTCATCCAATTCCCGAAATTCACATATATCAGGATCCAGGGATTTACTGGAAATCCCTATAAATTGCCTATCTATCCGACTAATCGGATGGTATTGCTCGAGGTTTTGAGACAATTAGAAGAGTACCAGAATATTCAGAGGCCGACCAAGAAAGCGTCCGTCACATTCCCTTTCTTCATCGGGAACATGCTAGAGTACTGCCCATCCGCCCAAGCAGCTGAGAGTGCACGGTTGGAGATCCAATGGTACCCTTTCACGGCATACAAGTCCAGGGTCAATTATGACCCACATCATAACATCCGGACAGTGGAAGGAAGAAGATATAAGCACAGAACGGAACTGGAGGATTATTGGGCAAATGCTGCCGATGAATACGAGATCAGACGGAAGATGTGGTCCAGGATGTCCGTGGATTTCATGAGAACAATCGAGTTCTGTCGAGTGCCTGACCAGCTACAAGACGATGGAAACCATGTCCAGCCTCGCTTTGAGGAAAGCCGACCTCTCCCTCCAGTGAAGTGGTCAGAGCCAGAGCACGCAGACCTAGCCACCCTAATGAGGCCAGTGACGAAATATTCTCAGTGGTGGGTTGATGATCATGTTCAGGAATTGAGACAAAAAGGAATCACGCTCACATATGATCTGTTGAGCGAATCAGAGTCATATTCCTCTAATGCTGGGGCATCCCATCAAGACATGGCCGGTATCGGAGAGAAAAGAAAAGAAATAGTGCCAAGTGCAGAACCTGTTTCCAAGAAGCATAAAGGAGGACCTTCTCGGTCAGCGGCGTCCAGGAATGTTGACCATTTGGTGGCTAATATAGACGACTCCTTGGTTGAGATGCTCGAACCTCTTGCAGCTCAGGAAGTGAACAATGAACCTATCCAATTAGATGATGAAGAGCCTGCATCACCAACAGGCACAGAGATTTTAGGTTCAGACAATGACATGGAAGTCCAGGATAATGACTTAGAGGAAGGGATGATTTCCGCCCTCAGGGGAGTCATGGATGTTCCAAACGAGGACGAGGTTCAGGTCGAGGATGGCATTGAACAGTCTACCATTCCAGACTGGCTTTTGGAGAGAATGAAGGTCCAGGTGCCTGCTGAGGCTCAACAGGAAGAAGAGGACGATACTGCCGATTTCTTGGCAAGATTAGAACAAGTTGCTACCAAGAAGCCCGCCAAGAAGTTTTCCACCATCCAGAGGAACGAGACAGGTACCGTTCCGTGCACATTGCAGTACCTACAGTGGACAAGCCACAGGACGAAATCACTCCACAAGAGTATGCAATAACCACTGTTGACCTTGGTCCGACCTCGAAAGGTCAGGAAGTAGAAGAGTTAGATAATTCCGTCTCGACCATTAAAGCGAGACTGGAAAAGGAAGTGACCAAGAAGAAAGAGTATAAAAAGGAGGTCAAACGTCTCAAAGAATATATACAACATTTGACCCAGCCGCTAGATCAAGGCAATGCAACTGTTCCTCCTCTCCTCAATTCATCACAGGAGATGACTCAGGAAGTTGAGCATGGAATGGTGACAGCCAGGGAAGCGCAAGACTGGATGGCAGGTGAAGGCATGGAAGCTGCCTTGTTCATGGAGAGGTTGGCGCTTGCTTATGGACGAACCTCTTCGTTTCTTTCTAGGTTGATGGATATGGCAGAGACATGGGATGGTATCCCGGATATGCAAGAAAGGCTTATTCCGAGCCTTAGAATTTTGAAGAGCACTCCGAGGGAGGAGTTAGTTGATAAAAGGTGATCGCTGCAGGGGCAGCATATGATTTTCATCACTGGTTTTGGGCAGTGACAATAAGAGAAGAAGTATTGGAGAAGGCGAGAATCGATGGGCTTGGAATTGAAGAACAGGTCAGGAAAATCCAGGAGAAGATGTGCATGATAACTACAGATGTGTTCGACCGTGAAGTCATCCGGGAGAACGACATGCAGTTAGAGAGACTGAAGCAAAAAGTTCAAGAAACTTTCTTCTCGACCACTGGACCGTTTTCGAAGCAGGACTTCACGAGAGTGGCAAGACTCTCATCCATTCGAAAGGAATTTGAGAAGCAGGAGGCAGATTGGGAAAGTACCTTTGCCAGATGCGCCGAGAAGTTGGACGGACTAGAATTCCGGATCAGCATGTTACCTCCTGTCACGATGGACGAAGTCATTGCCGTAGTGTCCAGATTCGCCAAGCACAATGCCACTCAAATGGATAAGGACGCCTCTCCTTGATTATAGCTGGAACTGCCACTTTTCTGATAGTTTTCTGATGGTTAACTCTTGTTGTTTTGGGAAACCCTAATTAGGGTTTGGTTGTAACAATCTGGGCCGTTAATCTTGTTTAAATCTCGGCCGTCTATTTCATTTTTGGAGCTCTATATAAACTAGTGCTCTCTCATTTTCATTTTGTGTGGAGACTTGTTATGTATATTGTCGCATTGAGACTATTTTGAATGATAAAATCTCTTGAGCATGATTTGCCTTGAATCACTTCTTATTGTTGAATAGTAAGCGAGGTTACATATTATCTTCCGCCATAGATTAGAATTAAAGTTAGATTAAATAGAATTTGCTTTGAAAAGTTGTTAAATTGAATGAAAGATTGATCGTATCGACTCATTGGTGAAGTGTAGCTCATACTTTCTTCGGATGAATGATTTTCATCCGATGCGTAAAGTTAGCCTGAGCTCCTAAGTGTGGAAGCCTAACTTCAACCTTATCCGAGGTTTGAATATCATTCTCACAACCCCTTTGAAGATTGCACCCATTTTTGCGTATGTTGTCCAACAGGAGGCGAAACAAAATGTGGTTTATTTCGCTTCACCAAGTCCTTACTGTCTCTTGATTTCTTAGGCTTAGATTAGACTCTCTAAACCCTATTCTTTTTGCCATTTTTTTGAGATCCATTGAAAGTCCCAACTAAGAGCCCTCAATGATACATCTCCTAAGTCCTGAACTTGCAAAGATATTCTTACGTAAGTCCCCTTGTTCATTACCAGCAAATCACAACGACCACTGAACTTATCCACACGTTGAGACCCGACTAAAGAAACCTTGGAATCGCCATATGATCTTCTTTGCAATCTTAGCATACGCGGTGGTTTTTCAAGAGAGGATAAAGTGTCTTTGGACATTTTTATTCTGAATGTTTGGTGGATGATAAAACACACATCAACAGGACCTTCTTACTTCTATTTGTGCAAAAGCTTACGAGCTATGTATGTAACTGTATTACTTTTTAACTCTGATTTATATTTGCAATGGAAAATGAAATTCATGAGGAAACATATTGTAACTTGTACGTGTTTATCAATAAAGAAAGGAAGAAATTTTATGGTATTATCTTTGTTACTTGTTACCTTTACATGTTTTAAGTGAGAATTGGAAAATTTTAATTTACGCGGGATTAGGTCATTACAATATAACAACTACTTTGGCTACAAATTCAGATCAATCCAATAAGGATTATGAGGCCTATGGTGACATTGACAACACCTTTGAAAGGTATGATGTTTCATGTATTCTTCCTAGCAGCAGTTCACTACTGCATGATTATGTCATTAATAACAAAGTTTTGGAAGCTACATTAATGAACTTGGAAAATCCCAAATTTGATGAGGAGATTGATGTAAATGAGGATGCTTACTTGATGAAATCAGAAATAAGAAGAATAAGCAGGTTGTTAGAAGGAGATTTATCAAATGAACCTGAAATTAAGGTATAGAAAATGAAGTTACAACAGCTGATGAATTTCCTTTTGACCAAGGTGTTGTCCTAACCTTTGAACCTAAATTATGTGACGAAGATGACATTAAGGGAGCTGATTTTGAGGTACAATCAGAAAATTTATTGCAAGGTGCCAATTTTGAGTCACAGAGTTTGATGAATCAGCTGAAGGTCACTGAAGATATGGTTGTTGAAGCCTTAATACATTTCGATTACACTCACAAGATCATTGAAGATCTCTTCTAGAAGGCCTAGATGGAGAGGAGACAAAAGGGCGTGAAAGGTGAATCTTCTCTTGCAGATCTACAAGTTGTCAAAGAAGCTTTGGGGTCAATGAAATCAGATTATCTGCATTTACTTTCAGACAGGGATCACATCCTCAAGATTGTTGAAGCGTACTTTGATGCATTGAAAGGAAAAGGGAAAGAAGTTAATAAGCTCACCTTGGAGCTTAAGGTCACTAAAGATGCCTTGGAGAATACTCCAATGGCTCTCCTAAAAGCAGAAAATCAGCTTGTTGTTGTTGAACAGTCCAAGCAGCAAGAAAATAGAGAAAGGGCAAAGAAACTCAAGCAGGTGATTGAGGAGCTTGACCAAATCCAAGAAGACTTTGATTTAGAACAGTCCTAAAATTGCATGTTCAAATATGGGGCAGTAGGAGGGTTGGTCTAATTTAGAAAGTGGGAATAATTTTCAGTTTGTTGATAACCCACTATTTATGATGTGTGCTGATTTGTCTTTCGAAAATCCACTCGTTGGATTAGAAAGATGAGGTATCTCCTGTTTTTGATAACACCTATGAGATGTGGGATCCAGGTGTGGTGTGTAATTATGAGGTGAAACCAGTTGAGTTGCTTATTGGGCCACCTAGGATCGTTGATGGTTTACTTCCTACAATGGACTATTGTGGATTGGATCATCATGGGTTGACAGTTGACCTTGTTGGGTTATCACAAGGGAGTTCTTTTGTGGCCTATAGTTTGATAGGGTGGATACCATTGGTGTTGAATCTACAAGCACCATCAAATGCATTCTTGATGGGGTCCACATGGAAATCAAAGTAGTGCAGCATCAGCATGGTGGAGTTACTCTTTGCGTTAGTAACTATGCACGAGATCTTTTTCATGAGCTGTTGGTGACTGGTGATGATGGAAGAATCATACCATGGGATGTTGTGGACCTAAAAGGTGATTATAATGTTGTTGTTACCTCTTTACTCCATCATTATATGAATCCATTTGAGCTCCTGCAAGTGGACTAGAGAGAGATTATGAGCAAAACTTGGTATTCCACCAAGCTAGTGACTTTTGGGGAGACATTTTTAGCCAAGGGAATGCTCAGACATTTCATTTTGGCCAAAGTTAATCAGTATTGCAGCAATTGTTATTCTTTACAGGTGATGTATTTTGAAAAATCAGACTTGAACAGCTGCAGATCTGAGCAATTTCAGTCCAATCAGCTCATTGACAGGGTCAATTTTGGGTCTTAGATGGAGAGAATGACAACTTTGGCTACCTAGTTTTGGTGTTGGCTGGGTGTTCAGGCACCAAATAATTGATATTGCTTATATTCAACTTGCACTTATGTTTGGGACAGTAGATTAAATTTCAGTGACAGTTATTATGTGGGAGTGCAAGGTGTTGGAAATGAGAGAGCTAATGTTAACTTCCTTGAGCTTACTCCTATGGTGCCTCAGATTGGTTTTTTCGAAGAGCAATTCTCTAAGGAATTGACCGAGTTTTTGCAGTATTTGATTGTTCTTCTTGCACGTGGATTTCAAGAGGTCACTTGCTGAGTAGATGGAACTACAAACCTCCTAGGTTGACTTGGGACCTTGTGATCATATTTGGTTTTAGTTGAGATCAGTTTGGTTATTTTGGGGTTGAGTTGGCATTGCTTGAGGACAAACAATCTTTTGGAAGTGAGGACTGTAATGACCCCATTTTTGGGTTCTCTTGCATTGCGGTTGGCTCTGACCTTCTCGATGTGTGTCAACCTTATCAGAGGGGTTATTTGATCTTACCAATGAGCTAAGATGATCTAGAGGACTCAAATGACACTTTTCGAAGTTATTTTTGGCTTCTGGTGTGCTCTCCAAAATTCTTGGAGAGAGTGTCTATTTATAGTAAGTCACCTTATCGGTTCCGATTCTCATTATTCATCATCAGTATCACTCAAATGCAATCAAATGTCAATCCTGATGCTTTTCGACAATTTTTGCAACTCGAATGTATTAATGAGCTATAATTTAATTATTTTTACTAAGGTTGCTAATTTTATTAAAATAATTTAATGGACACCTTAGTATAATAGCTCATTGGAATGAGAATTGAAATTTTTACATATTGGACACCGATAAAGTGATTTTTGGTGCTGGAAATGTTTAAATAATAAAATAAATCACTTTTTGAGGAGATAAGGCTTATTTAATTTATAAAGTGATTTTATATTATATCTTCCAAAAGGCTTCCGGAAATATTATAAAAGGAGTTTTGTGAGCTCATTTGCATTCATTCTGGATATTTTTTATTTCTCTTGGAGATTTGTGCCTATGGCCAAATTCCTCTCCAAAGGGACAAAAACCCAACAGTTTTCCTAACGAACAAAAACCGCAAGGCAGTGTGATTCCAGCCAGGAATTGATAGTGTGTTGTAGATTTTGTAAATAGGGGCAGAAACCCTCATTTCAGATTTAGAGGCAGATCCAAACAAGGTTCGTATTTGTGTTAAAAGATTTTGCAGGTACGATTAAGGGTGAAATTTTGTTAAGTCTTGCCAGGCAAAACAAATTGTATAAGTTTTGGTTTTTTGGTGCCATGGATGGAAATAGTTGCAGATTTGAATAAAAACTCAAGTTGGGTGAGATCATTTATTAAATTAGTTTTTTTCATGATTTGAGGTGTGAGATTTTATATGGTTACAGAGGCATAATACTCCTTTAAGTTGGGTGCTTGGTTTATATGTTGTGGAAGCCATTTAAAACTAAAAAGAATTAGGTCGTGGTAATGGGCATTTAAGTTCATTGTATTGGGCGGTTTGGGCTTTAAGTATTTAACTGCTATTATTCTTCCAGCTAGGCAAGTTAATCTACAAGAGGAGCGCATGGGTTATAGTCGTTATAAATGGTGTCTAATTTATTACAAACATTCAAGAAAATATAGACGCCATGTTTGAAGATTCTTAATGAATGAATACGCCATGAATGAAATTCAATGTTGATAGCTAGTCGCCATTGCACAAGGCATAATGAGGAGGCGTTTCATGTTAGAAAGAATAGACATTGAGTTTGGACTAAATGTTTATTAGAGCCATTTAGGCTAATGGACAAGATATATAAATGGAGTATAGCTGAAAGAAGCAGATTGAAGGGTTCGAGACTTAAAAATATGCATTAAGGAGGACGTATGGGATCATGTGAGCAGTCCATTCTTATTCTATAGCTGTAGAATCCTCATGCCTGGAAGTGACAGATGTGGACGTGGAACTAATTGATGCTGCTGGGCATGATAGTGAGTGAGGATCATATTGTTGGCCGTGTGAATTTTATGACTGTAGATTCCTCTATTTGCAGCTGCTATGTTCTAGTAGCTGGGTATAAACCTCAGTAAGGTTGCTGCTGATATTTTATGGTGCATATGGGTCTGGTGCACTCTTTTTTGGACTGAGCAGACTTTGAGACAGCATTTCAATACCTGAAGAACTTGCTAACAAGGCGTGAATTTTAGTGAAGTTTCCAGCACTTCATTCTTGGGGTGATTTCCTACAGCTGCATCCAATATTTATATTTGCTACCATTCCAACACTTGGCATGAGGTGTAGGAGTGCAAATTCTAGTCACAGGTTTGCAGATAGAATTGTTGTTTCACTCAGAGTTGAGGTCAGATTCTTATGCTTCTATATCTATGAAACCTGCTACTGTAAATTCACAGTTAACAGAATGAAATATGATGCTATATTATGTTTTCAAAGTTTCAGTCATTTCTGTATTTTCAATGAACATTTAAATGTGATATGAATGGTTAAATGAAGTATTGCAAAACAGAGCACATTATAATCTTGCAAAACAGAAAAACATTTCATTTCATATGCATGCAAAAATACTAGACAAACACCAATTTCTGTGGAAGAAGGAAAGAGTAAAAAGTTTGAAAAATTTAGGGGGTGTTCTTACAATGAAGATGTGCAAAAGCCCCCAAAAGGCAAAGACATAGTGTGACTTTATTTTAATGCATTTACAAATCTAAAGGATGAAATTCACCTTGCAATTTTCCCATAGTGGTGGTGTCTAAGGATGGAACTTGGTTTAAATGTGTGGACTACAGAGCTTTGAAGAAGATCATCATTAAGAATATGCACCCTCTACCATGCACTAATGATCTATTCAATTATAGCACACTAAGTATTTTTTCAAGCCTGATCTCAAATGTAAGTATCAACTAACAGCAAGGACAAAGGATGAAGATATTGGGTAAACAACATTCAAGACTAGGTAAGGGCTATTTGATTGATTTATTTTACCATTTGAGCTATGTAATGCTCCAACTGCCTCCATGAGGTTGATGAACGAGGTACTCAGACCCCTCATAAACTCTTGTGTAATTTTGGATGATATTCTTGTTTTAGTTGGACATATGAGGAGCACATATCTCATCTTAAGCAAGTTCTATGAATATTAGGGAGAATAAGTTTTTGAACGAAAGAAATGTGAGTTTGCATGGTCATCACTTGTCTACCTTGGATACATGGTGTGTAATGGAAAGATTAAGATTTATCCATCTAAGATTGAGGCTATTGTGAATTGGCCAAAGCCTACTTCAATCACCAAAACAAGAAGTTTTGTTGGGGCTGTCCAATATATGAGATTTATCAAAGCTTTATCCCATATTTCTGCTCCATTGTAACGACCTATTCCTCGCGTAAATTAAAACTTTCCAATTCTCACTTTAAACATGTAAAGGTAACAAGTAACAAAGATAATACAATAAAATTACTTCCTTTCTTTATTGATAAACACGTACAAGTTACAATATGTTTCCTCATGAATTTCATTTTCATTGCAAATATAAATCAGAGTTAAAAGTAATACAGTTACATACATAGCTCGTAAGCTTTTGCACAAATAGAAGTAAGAAGGTCCAGGAGTTCGTCCTTTCAAATCTTGGTACATCGGCCGCTTGCTGTGGAGGAGAAACATCACTCGGGCGCTTTTCCGCCAACCACGGACTTATAATGCGGTCCCCCGCACACCTATCGTTAGATAGATGGCCCTCCCTTCGAAGAAGAGATTGGTAGGGTATCCTTTAACGATTACCAACTGAGCATAGTGCTGTGTCCTACACAACTAGAACCTTGCTATTTCACAATCTCGAACTAGTACTCGGATCACAATGAACTGACAGTGTAGTCTCAACTATCTCACACCTAGGTGGATGTCATACCTTTCACTACTTTGGCCAAAGTATTCTCATTCAGTACTTCGAATGAAGGTCATCTATCATAAACACTACTCAGGGCCGATTTGACTTGAGGCTTCCTTACTCTACACATAGGTTTTATCCTTCAATGGGTCAATTCGTCACCCCAGATATCCTACAATCATACGAACCTACTAGAAATGAAACAGTCTACAAGTGTCATGTATCAATCCTCCTAATTAGGAAATCTTTATCCTAGGAGTACTTAGCTTGCCTCTGTTATCCTAATAACTTAAGCTAAAAGACTTTACTTGATTCTGCCTTCATTTCAGTCCTAGTAGATAATAAAGTACATCTACATATTCTCCATATACAGAGATCATACACAACATGCAGAAGTCATTCAAAATACAATAAATCCCTCCCTTTTATCTTTTTCCATTATTTATTTTAATGTAAGATAAGTAAATTAATCCCCTAAGCTCATTACTCATATATTCCCTTTTCACAATCCATTAAACATTGAATCCCTATATACTCCTCATATGAAGTTCATACATAATTCACACTTTAACGCAAGCACGCATTTATGCTATCAAGTATACACTTCAGAAAACATGCATAACCGTTCCTTAAAGTAATTTACTTACATGGAGCAACATAGAACCATTCCTTGTTTGTCTTAACTGAGTATTGATCTCAATGCAAATTCCCTAACTATGCACATTCAGTATTTTACTCTTTTAGTTAATTATCAAGAAATATGCTCTAGAATATGAAGGATGAAACAGCATGCCTGGTATATGCCTTTTCCCTTTTAGAGGATGACCTTGAATGGTTTGCAGCTCCTCAGACCACCAACAAATGACTTCCAGCACTCTCAGACCAGTCTCTAACTCCTCCTCAAAATTGACCAATGGAAAAAGATATACGGTTGAAGAGTAATCTCAACTACCTAGTGTGAACTCAGAAATTGTGAAGATAACAAACAGAGGATGTCTCTCAGCAAATGGTGATATAAGTTCTCAGAAAAATATGAAAAGCTTCTCTCAGCAATACTAAAGCTCACTCACAGCTCAAAAAGGGATAGCCACAGTAACTGGTATATGCTGGTAAAAATTCCCAGTATCTTTCAAAACTCAGCAATACAGATAAATATAACCAAAACAGAAAAAGAATATGGAGGTTTAATAAGAATGATAAACTCAGATTGTTCAATGTGTGTTCTCTAACGAATGGAAGGGCGTGTATATTTATACACCCGAAATGCAACGGATTCCACCAATGGAGGCATGTGGATTGACATCTAAGTGCTCAGAATTAGTCAAAATGATAGATGGCGGATTCTTAAACCCTTAGTCATTAAAATTAGAGATGAATCGACTTCTTTTAAAGCCAGTAAATTAAGAATTTTTCAACTTTCTCATGGCGGATTTGACAGCTCAAGGCGTGTTCAGATTTTAAGGGTTTTATTAAAGCAAAGATCCGTTCCAGATGAGAGGTCAATACTGCAACACACCACGTCGCCATTTTTCTTGCCTCAAGATCAACATTCGCGTCATCCTCAAAGACCAATTTTTGCCCTTGCGTTTTAGACGCGTTTTTACCAGGTGCGCGATTTCTCAGTTCGTTTTTATGAGCTTTTCAAAGAAAAACGTGTTTTCTGCCTTTTCAAATGTTTATTAAAAAATAGATTCGATTTCTCTTGTTTTTAATATCTCCAGCAAAAGAATTCGATTTCTTTGTTTGAGGTTATTTTTCTCTATGGCTAAAATCGAAATATGTCACCAATTAAATCCTTTATTTTCTTTTTACCTTTGTGTTCAATTTCTATCCAATTGAATATTTTTATGTGTCAATTAAATTTATATAATTCACATTTTAATATTATTCATTTATATATTTAATCATATATGTATTTTAATTAGTGTAATATTTCTAAATATATAAATATATATATTTTCCGACATTATATCGTGATCTATATATATATTTACATATATGTAAATATTACCTTAATATTAATACATATATTTAAATATATAAATATATAATACATTTACATAGGTATTTATGTATTTATGTATATATATCCATAAATATAATCACATTACATTAATACATAAATATTTATGTAATTTTGCTAGGCAATATTATTAAATATTATTTTCACTACAGATATTAGGCGGACTGTGTACCTATATATATACCTGTGTATACGTATGTATGCGTACATACATGTCGACACATGTGTATGAGCATATCCGTCTGCTTAACGTACACATGTATTGATATGTCTGTACATATAAATGCGTTTTCACAATGTATAGATGTATCTATGTTCCCAATCAATCATTAACACATAACTTTCACATCATTCATACTTGGGTCATGGTATAGTAAGTCTGACGTTTAAACAATCACATCTCCTAAAACATAAAGAAGTGAGTTCAAAAACTTAAGGTCAATAAACAAGCCTATGGATGACTTACCGTTATCTCGACAAACAGACTTGGCTTACTCAATCTATAGTATGTGTGTGTGCTCAATTTGGTAATTGTTACTGTTTACCCGACCAAGTTCCTCCCCAGATGATGTCTCTCCTCTGTCCGGAGGAACAGTCTTCATACCTGCACACCATGACATGACACCGGCAGTCATATGCTCATAACAAAGTAAAACATCTCACAAGTTAGAATAACATTATCCATAACTTATATGCTACATTTAATTAAGAATTAAATCATTAGAAGTAACAATCAAATCAAACCATCATTCAAGTAGGACACATTCATTTAATAACACGATCAAACATGTTTTATTCATCATAAAGATTCAAACATTACATTAAATTGCCCTATGCAATAGTAGCTATAAAATCGAGATGTAACATCCATTGCATCTTATAGCAGGGGCTGGAAAATGTTTTGTGTTGGGGTAGTAAACAACAAAGAGCATTTGAAGAACTCAAGAATAAAATCAGTCATTTGTCGGTTCTTGCACTATCTGTAAGAGACCAGGTGTCTCTCAACCCCAAACCCTAACTGCAAATACTGATTTTGATAGTTTTGTGTTTTTTTGTGTTTTTGATGGGTTTTTGCAATAAACAGGAAAGCTGCGATTTTGCTCTAAAAATGCTTAAAAATTCATAATAAATCTAAAGACAATAAATATGCTTTGATACTGCTCAGAAGATGTAGGCGCATATCTTTATTAAGTTTCTAGAGCACATACAATATATAAAATGAACATATGAAGGAAATACAACTTTATTTCAATGGAACCTGATTTTCTTGCAGCCACCAGAAGATAGGTAAGAAATGTACGGCCCAAGACAGAAGCAAACTCCAAACTCCAGATCCCACGCCCCAAGCTTCAAAATCCATAGGCGTCCATATTGCAACAGGCAGAAGACCTCAGATGAAGGCGTATCCTCCAGATGAAGAAGTACGGCCCTAGCTGATACAAGAAAGTACGGCCAACCAGAAACATTCAATATGGTACGGCTTTAATAAGGAAGTGCCAGATCTCTGTGTAACAATCTCAAATGATGCGCCACCAATAACTGATGAATAACCTCTGATAGAATCTTCCTGAATCGATCAATAAACTCAACTGCAACTTCTGTGTGAAGTCACCAAGTAGACAATCTTCAACTGGTATTGCACAGCCTCAGTATGCCAGATCTTGAAGAGGTATTGTTCTTCAAAATCAAACGTCTGCTGAAACCCTAGGTTTTGCAAACTTCAATGCTCAGAGCAAAAAGAAGACAAATTGAATAATCATAACATAAGAGTTCGATTTGTCTTGGCAGTCAATATATATCCTCTTGAGAAATTCAACCAAACCCTTCTTTTTAATAATCATTTAAATGAATGATTAAATTCGCCTGTTTGGACTTAGGAAAAACATTTAATAATTGGCGCCCCCATCATTAATGAATAATTACTTATTCATTATATTAATTATGCCACTTTATTATAAAGTATTAAAATACTTTATAATATGCCTTTATCATAATATTTAAATACATTAATAAAGTGACTTTACAATATAAAGTCAAAAAATTAATTATTTAATAAATCATTAAATACTCCGTTATTCTTCCATCTGACCAACAAACTGATGCACTGGGTCGAATTTGAGCTGACCAGCTGAACCAGGTGCCCTGCCAAAAATAGCAGCTTCCGCCTGCCCGACTTACTAAAAATAGTAAGTATCTGAAAAACCTCTCAGAACGACTCTGCAAAGGCCCAACCTGAATCAACTGAAAGAATGAAGCTCCTGAACACCGGGTAACTACCTCAATTGATCCTCTACCCACATCTGTCAGCCTACAAAGATCGAAATAATAGGCTAACCACATATCCAGCTGCGCTGACTAGGAAGGGGACATCACAGTCCGCCCTCCCTGAAATTGCTTGTCCTCAAGCAATCTCAACTCTGGATGCTGTAAAATCTCCTCTGACTCCCATGTAGCATCCTCAACTGGCAAATCTCTCCACTTGATCAGATATTCCCTAATCACCCGCCTCCGAAGGTGTCTCTCTCTCATCTCGAGGATGGCCTCAGGTACTAGTATCAATTTCCCTTCGTCATCAAGGGGTGGCAAAACTAGAGAGGGTATCACATGCTGACCCAATGCCTTCTTCAGGCGAGAAACGTGAAACATGTTGTGAACCCTGCTATCTGCTGGTAAGTCCAACTCATAAGCAACCTCGCCCACTCGTCTGATAACACGGAATGGACCATAGTAACGAGGTTTCAACTTCTCCGCACCACTCTTCCACAGAGTAGACTGACGATACGGCTGCAACATAAGATACACCATATCACCCACATCAAAAGAACGCTCAACCCTCTTCTGATTAGCATACTGCTTCTGCTGATTCTGTGCCCGCTGGATATTGTCTCTGAGAGACCTCAAGATGTCCTGCTGACTCTGCATCATATCTCCTGCACTCGGCACTCTGCTGTCACTCAATATCAAATCCAAAAGGTTGGGCGCCTCATACCCATACAATGCCATGAAGGGCGTCATCTGTATCGTCATGTGGTGAGTAGAGTTATAACAATACTCACAGAGGTATATCCACCTCACCCAAGCTCTCTGCTGTCCAGCTATGTAATTGCGCAAGTAACCTTCCACCCACTTATTGACAATTTTTGTCGCCCATCTGTCTGGATGGTAGGCACAGTGCAAAATGGTTCGGTTCCCACGAGCACTGAACAACTCCTTCCAAAAGTTGCTCATGAACGGTCTCTATCGCTGACTATCGTCCGAGGCAACCCATGTAACTGAAATACCTCTCTGAAGAAGAGCTTTGCAGTCTGCGATCTTTGTGAAGGTAATAGTAATCGGAAAAGTGTGCATATTTAGTCAACCGATCAACCACTACGTAGATGCAATCTTTACCTTGGGCTTTCGGCAAACCGTGATAAAGTCCATCGATAAACACTCCCACTTCCTATTAGGTATCGGAAGTGGCTGGAAGCAATCCAGCAGGATATATTGTGTTCCTGCTTGTTACTGCTGGCAAATAGAACACTCTCGCACATGCTGTAGAACATCAGTTTTCAGCCCTTTCCAAGTAAACCGCTCCCGAACCAACTTATATGTTTTGAAGTAGCCGGGATGGCCCGCCATAGGAAGATCGTGAAAGGCTCTCAAAACTATAGCTCTCAACTCAGAACCAGGAACCAGAAAAATCCGCCCTTTGTAAATGATCAAGTCATCTACAACGGTGTACCTACTATCCTGCTATGTCCTGTCAACAATGCTAGAAGCCCATGGGTTCTTAGCATACTCTGCAATAATCTGATGCCTCCAATCCTCTGAGATCTGTGCCATGGCATTCAACTGAGGTCTACAAGACAAGGCGTCAGCTACAACATTCTGCTTCCCCTTAATGAAGGTGATGTCAAAGTCATATGACTGCAGTTTGCTGACCCATTTTTGCTGCCTCTCATTTAGGTCTCGCTGTCCAAGGAAATGTTTCAGGCTATTGTGGTCTGTACGAACACTGAATTTGCTGCCTACCAAGTATTGCCTGAACTTAGCCAAAGCATGCATAATGGCTAACATCTCCTTGTCGTAAATGCTGTAAAACCTCTCAGGACCCCTAAGCTTCCTGCTCTCAAAAGTAATAGGGTGTCTCTCTTGCATCAAAACGGCCCCAATGCCCTCACCTGAAGCATCGCAAAATAAATCAAATGACTTCGTAAAGTCAGGCAATGCTAGCACTGGACATGAAGTCATGATCACCTTAAACCTGTCAAAGCACTCCTACACCTGTGGTGACCAAGTAAAAGCCCCTTTCTTTGTCAAATCAGTAAGGGGTGTGGCGTGACGTGAGAACCCACTAACAAATCTCTTATAAAAAGCACACAACCCAATGAAGCCTCTGAGTTGCATAAGGTTCTCAGGCACTGGCCACTCAACTATAGATCGGACCTTCTCAGGGTCCATACTCACTCCCTTGGCACTGATGATGTGCCCAAGATACAACTCCTCCATACCTAGCTCACACTTGGATTCCTTGGCATAAAAGGACTCCTCGGCCAAGATACCCAAAACTGTGTCTAAGTGAGCTAGATGCTCCTCCCATGACCTACTGTATACCAGAATGTCGTCGAAGAAGACCAATACAAATCTCCGCAGCTGAGAACTGAAGACCCTGTTCATGGTAGCCTGAAAGGTGGCAGGTGCATTGGTTAGACCGAACGGCATAACCAAGAACTCGAAGTGACCGCAATGGCACCTGAAAGTGGTTTTCTCAATGTCCTGCTCCCTAATCTGAATCTGATGGTACCCTGATCTCAAATCAATCTTCATAAAGAAGATAGCACCGTGCAACTCATCAATCAGCTCATCAATGCGTGGTATCGGGTACATGTTCTTAATCGTCCTCTTGTTTAGCTGGCGGTAGTCTATGCACATCCGCAGTGACCCATCCTTCTTCATCAAGACAATCGATGAAGCAAAAGGTGACTTGCTAGGTCTAATGTGTCCCATGGCCAATAACTCATTGATAGTCTTCTCAATCTCATCCTTGAGTCGTTTCGGATGCCTGTAGGGTGTAATCATAATGGGCTTTGCGCCCTCCTCCAACTCAATGATATGCTCTATGCCTCTATCTGGAGGTCTACCAGGTGGAATGTCACTAAACACTTTGGAGTGCTTAGTCCTCAATATCTTGGTACTCACCCTTCTGCTACTCCTGCTGTGCTGGCATCAACATACACTCTGCAGCCCAGTCAACCATATCATGACGAATGAGTCTCTCCATCCATCTGAACGAAACCATCCTCAGATTACTGTCTCTAATGGCCTTGATGACATGAGGTCTCCCATCAACCTTAAACTTCATCTCCATGTCTTGCAGATTGAGTGTGAACTCACCCAAATCGTGCAACCATGCCATCCCTAACACCACATCAGTATCTCCCATATTAACAACATAGAATTCAGTCTTGAACTCATAGTTGTTCAGTCGCATCGGAAGATCAGTAATCTTTTGGTCACATTTGAGGGTGTACCCATCAGCCACCTTGACTCGGATACCCTCAAACTCCTATGTCTGAATACCACGTCTCTCTACCAACCGTGCATCAATGAAATTATGAGTAGCACCAGTGTCAAGTAGAGTGATCACCTTCTGACCTGCTAGGAGCCCGCGAAGCCTAAACAACCCATCTCTCTGAAGGCTAGTCAAATGTGCTTCCTGTAGCTTCCTTCCTCCTTCGTTTTCACCCTCATTTTCGGACCTATCATCATCTGAATGCTCAGAATCAGCTTGCTGGTCTGACAGATCAGATTGCTCTTCGCCCTCATAAAACCATTCCATCTTATTGTTTTTAACCTTGGGACGAAGTGGGCATACATGTTTTTCATCATACGGTGCCTTGCACCAGAAACACAATTTTTTCTTCCGTAATTCATTCAGTGTTTCTCTGTCAAAGGGTGGTGCATTCTGTCTCTTAGGATCAGGTGGATCCCTCTTTCTGTCAAAGGGCCTATTCCTGTCAAAAGACCTATTAGGTCTCGTGTAGGGTGTCGAACCTGAAGTGAACTTGCTGCGAGGTGCTGCAAGCTCCATGTTCTGCGCCTTCCTCATGGCTTCCTAAAGGGTAGGAGGATCAAATGCCTTGACCCAACCTCTCATAGGCTCTGTCAAACCCTCGACGAAGAGTATAACAAGTCTCTGTTCTGAAATGCCTGTCACTATGACTGCAACCTTTTGAAACTCACTGACATATGCATCCAAACTACCTGTCTATCTGAGCTGAGCTAGCTCTTTGAAGTAGAGTTTCGGATCTTTCTTATCAAAACGCTCTATGAGCTTGCTGGTGAACTCCTGGTAGGTAGTAACTGCATGATGGCCAAGTGTGTACATGCCATGATGCCACCAATCATGCGCCAGCCCATCAAGATGCAAAGTAGCAAACTTAATGGCCTCATCCTCCTGCATAGGTCTCAGTGAAAGATAATTGTCCAACTTCTGGACCCAAGACCTCGCTGATGTCTTATCAGAACCATCATAGTATGGCAAGGTGATTTTGCTAACTGCATACTGCAAATCCCTGTTCACCTGTGGCTGTGGCTGCTGGTGCTGAGGAGCTCTACGGTCAAATCTGCCTCCTCTAGGTTTATGAACATCCATAAACTCGTAAAATGATAACGCATGCCTGATCTCAGGTGCTAATGATAGATACTCACCGTGAAATCTAGTCACATCCGCTACTGACATGCCATTATGTGGCTGAAACTCCTGATGATGCCCCTGCTGCTCTGCCCCCGGAGTCGGAGGTGGGGTCTCTCTGGGTATGAATGTAGGTTGTCCAGGCCTACACTCATGATAGATCGGTGATGGCTGTCGTGGTGCTGATGCCAAAGGCTGATCCACTCCTGCAGTCCTGCTCGACTGTCCGATCTGAATATAATGCGGCTGTGATGGAGTATACTGCCTAATAGTGCCCATCAACTGGGACATCATGTCCATCATATTATCGTGCCTGCGTCTGAACTCATCCATAATATCACCCTCTGCATGCGCTTTCCCTGAATCCCTAAGTGGCTCTGCAGGGATCTCACGGTCTGCCATCAGGGTTGTGACGCTGTTCTCACTGCTGTTGGAGCTAGATCTGTGAATACCCAATACTCCTGACACTGTCTCACCTTCAGGAACAGGTGGACCTATCCAATCCTCGACTCTGCCTGTTCCTACACCCTTAGTATAATGAATGATGTCTCTGCTCATGAAAAAGCAACCAAAAAGCACTCTGTATACTGAAAAAGCAACTGAAAAAGCACAGGATGGCAGGAAAACTGTGCTCTGATACCACTGTAAGAGACCAGGTGTCTCTCAACCCCAAACCCTAACTGCAAATACTGATTTTGATAGTTTTGTGTTTTTTTGTGTTTTTGATGGGTTTTTGCAATAAACAGGAAAGCTGCGATTTTGCTCTAAAAATGCTTAAAAATTCATAATAGATCTAAAGACAATAAATATGCTTTGATACTGCTCAAAAGATGTAGGCGCATATCTTTATTAAGTTTCCAGAGCACATACAATATATAAAATGAACATATGAAGGAAATACAACTTTATTTCAATGGAACCTGATTTTCTTGCAGCCACCAGAAGATAGGTAAGAAATGTACGGCCCAAGACAGAAAGCAAACTCCAGACTCCAGATCCCATGCCCCAAGCTTCAGAATCCATAGGTGTCCATATTGCAACAGGCAGAAGACCTCAGATGAAGGCGTATCCTCCAGATGAAGAAGTACGGCCCTAGCTGATACAAGAAAGTACGGCCAACCAGCAACATTCAATATGGTACGGCTTTAATAAGGAAGTGCCAGATCTCTGTGTAACAATCTCAAATGATGCGCCACCAATAACTGATGAATAACCTCTGATAGAATCTTCCTGAATCGATCAATAAACTCAACTGCAACTTCTGTGTGAAGTCACCAAGTAGACAATCTTCAACTGGTATTGCACAGCCTTAGTATGCCAAATCTTGAAGAGGTATCGTTCTTCAAAATCAAATGTCTACTGAAACCCTAGGTTTTACAAACTTCAATGCTTAGAGCAAAAAGAAGACAAATTGAATAATCATAACATAAGAGTTCGATTTGTCTTGGCAGTCAATATATATCCTCTTGAGAAATTCGACCAAACCCTTCTTTTTAATAATCATTTAAATGAATGATTAAATTCGCCTGTTTGGACTTAGGAAAAACATTTAATAATTGGCGCCCCCATCATTAATGAATAATTACTTATTCATTATATTAATTATGCCACTTTATTATAAAGTATTAAAATACTTTATAATACGCCTTTATCATAATATTTAAATACATTAATAAAGTGACTTTACAATATAAAGTCAAAATATTGATTATTTAATAAATCATTAAATACTCCGTTATTCTTCCATCTGACCAACAAACTGATGCACTGGGTCGAATCTGAGTTGACCAGCTGAACCAGGTGCCCTGCCAAAAATAGCAGCTTCCGCCTGCCCGACTTACTAAAAATAGTAAGTATCTGAAAAACCTCTCAGAACGACTCTGCGAAGGCCCAACCTGAATCAACTGAAAGAATGAAGCTCCTGAACACCGGGTAACTGCCTCAATTGATCCTCTACCCACATCTGTTAGCCTACGAAGAACGAAATAATAGGCTAACCACATATCCAGCTGCGCTGACTAGGAAGGGGACATCACACTATCTAATCTCCAACAACCTTTTGAAGATGGATGCCAATGATTATGCAATAGGGTTTGTTTTGTTGCAAGGGGGGAGGCCTGTATGTTATCACCTAGAGCTTTCCAGAGGGGCAATTTCAAACTATAGCATGTCTAATAATGAATTGTATGCTCTAGTGCAAGTGGTGAAAATGTGGAAACACTGTTTGATGGGCAAAGATATGCTTGTTCATACAGACCATCAACCTCTTCGGTATTTGCACACTCAAAATAAATTCTAATTAGCAAGGCACTACAAGTAGATTGGGTTTCTTCAATAACTCAACTTGGTGATCAAGGTGGTCTAAGGTGTTCCAAAATAAGAAAGCCGTTCATGCATGAGGCTCATACCTCAAGAGTTGCAGGTCATTTTGGTGTTATGATGACAGTAACAAATGTTCAAAGTTATGTGAATTGGCCATACATGCAAGTGGATGTTTCTAGATTCATTTGGGGCTGCCAGTTGTGTTGTATAAGCAAGCCAAGTTATTTACCAACCACTAACCATACCTTCTACGCTATGGAAGAGCATCTCCATGGACTTTGTAGGAGGTTTACCCATGTCCAAGAGGGGGCATGACTACTTATTCACAGTGGTGGGTCGATTGAACAAGATATGTGCTCATACCATGCAAGAAGAATCTAAGTGCAGCAAAGCAGCTAAGTTTTTTCCTCTTATTTGTGGGTTCATTTTGGTCTTCTAGAGCATATCATATTAGATAGAGATGCTAGATTCTTAGGGAAGTTTCAGTGCATGCTTTAGGAGAAGATGGACACTCGTTTGAAATGCTCTACCACGTTTCATCCTCAAATAGATGTACAAGTGAAAGTGTTGAGCCACTCTTGGCACAGCTCGAGGGATTATAATCAGAGAATCCTAAGTCATGGGATGGGAATTTGACATATATGCAACACTCATACAATAGGGCAGTCCCTGTATCCACCAAATTGTCACCTTGAGGCATTTCTTGGTTATTTGCTTTGTAGTTCTTTTGATGTTTTGGGAGAGACATGAGAAGGGTTAGAAAATGTGAATTCAAAGGTCCACAAAACTGAATGATTCATTGACAAGGTTCGGCAAATCCATCTCCAAATGCAAGAGAATTTGAAGGAGTCTCAAGCTAAGTAGAAGAGGCAACATGACCAGCATAAGGTAGAGCATGAGTTCCAAGTTGGTGATTGTGTGTGGATCTACTTAAGCAAGGAGAGACTAAGGTATGTTATGTTTCACATATTAAAACAACTGAGGGACAATTGTTTTAGTTGGATTTGCCTCCCCACATGAAGATGCACCCAGTCATAAATGTTGACAAGCTTCATTTGTTCAAGCCTTCTATGTTAGTTGAAGAAGAAGACATGTTGTTGCCTTTCGTTGATGATTTATCTCCAACAACCAAAAGGAGCTGGAGGGTGTCTTGGTGTTGGACAAAAAGGTGAGGCAAACAAGAAGGGGAGAAAGTGAGGCATAGTTAGTGAGGTTGAAGTGGAAACTTCTAAACAAGGAAAAGTGGTATCTCAAAGAATACATTGGGAAAATATTTCCTTGCTGAAACCCTGAGCTTTTGGGTACCAAACACGTCATTGGTACTGAAGTGCGATCCAAAAAATGGATGATAGTTGTATGACAAGATAATCAGTTGTCATTTCTAGTTAAGGAGTAGTCAAAGGACTGTGGGTGCATATGTTTCCTCTATTTGGCAGGTTTTGAAAGCCATGTTATTTGGTTTCAAGTCAGAGGTAGCCTTGGGGATCTGGAACATCTTAAAGTGGTTAGAAAACCAGAGACCAAATGATGCAATGAAAAGAAAAATGTATGGTGGTGAGAGTGCTGGTTTTTGGTAGGCAGTAATCCTACAATTGCCCCAATGGTTTCAGAGGCGACACTAAGGATTAGCAGTAGCCTCACTACAGCTTGGATAGAGTGTTGAAAATGAAGGATTTTGGCACAAAGGATGGATGTGGGAAAGACATAAGAACACTTCAAAGTATGTGTACAAGGATTGGCTATCAAATCTATCTTCGTTTTGTTCAAGATTTGACTATTGCAAGAGGAAGAACACAGTTTCCATGGTGCAAAGACAATTTGTAGGTGTTTGGAGTTTGTTGAGCTAGTTGTGTGAGGTTCTATTTTCATCCTAGTGACATTGTAAATACTTGTGTTTAAGTTCTTTTGTGGTCTGATATTGCAATGGATAGTTGCAGGAATCTTGTTTTCCTTATGGTATTGCAATGTTGAACATGATAAGACTGATTTTATAGGCATTTAAGCTAGTGATTCAATTGTTTGAAGATGTTGAGTGGAGTTGAAAAGCAGGGAATCCATAATTAGTGATTTCCAGGAGAGTACCTCCAGTGTTTGACAGATTAGTTATATCTCAGAGAAACTGGACCCCTTTCTCATATCCAACAAATCAGCAACTAATGCAAGGAAGGTTTTGGCCAAGTTTCACAACTCAACACATGTTGTGTCATAACCAATCTAATAAAAAATTACCAATAGCAGAACCCCACACAGCCCTCTGTTCAGCTTGAAAACATATGATGACACACCCTGGCTTCTTCAAAAACATTTAAAATTGGAGGCCAGCAAAACACATAAAAGGACACTCTATGTTCAAATTTATGGGAAAACTTGATCAATTGAAATGGTAATTAAAGGGGTGGGGTAGGCTGATTCCTGTAAATGTTTTTAGCAAAACAACATATACAACTAAGAAGTTGAATTCCCTGCAGCAAAGAATCAGGGAGACAAGCTATACAGAAGAAATGACTACCTAAGAACAAGCACTGTAAGACCTGGCTGAACTGCCAAAGTGGAAGAATATTATTCGCAACAACATTTCAAAGAATCATGGATTATGCAAGGTGATGCAAACACCAAGTTTTTCCATAAATTACTTCTGAATAAGCATCACATTAATTCAGTTTGGAGAATCAAGCTGCTCAATTGTAACTATCTGAATGGAAACAAAGAGATAATAACACATTGTTAACACTCAATTTTAAGTTGCATCCTATTTATTAATTATTAAAAAAAGCAATCACTTTTTTTATAAAAAAAACAAAGTGCATGCTATTTGGGAGGGCCGGGAGCAAAAGGATCATATGTATTATTTATACCTATGCCCCATCCCCATTGTAATCCAAAATGAGGTGGGCATGTGAGCACGGCATTTTGACACCCCTGCCTGGCAAAAGGAAAATGTGTTCTAATAAATCCCACTTCCAGCCCCATTTGCTGCCATATTTCAATTTGAAATGTGATCAAATTTTAAAAGAAATTTTTATCTGACAAAATATGAAGTTGCATGTAAAACAAAGATAGGACACACAAAAAACATTTATGTGAAGATCTATAAACTCCCCATCTACAGCAGTGGCATGCATTGAACCTAAGTTCAAGCCAGACCCTTTCTTTGCAGCATGAAGAAAGTATTCCAAGGGACTTGACATTCATCATTGAAAAGTTTGTTCATTTGCCTCTGGGAGAGTCATTGAATTGCAGTACAAGGGGAAAGAATAGAGACTGAAAAAGCCAAAAAATTTCGCACCACTCAAGATGCATCTTGGAAGGAATTTGTTATAATTTCTTCGATGTGGAAGCAAGCATACAGCTTTTCTTTAAAACGGAGAACCCAAGCATGTTGTAGATTACTGTGGAGTTGGCAGCCAAAATTAGAGCTTCTCACAGGCATGAGGTTCACTCATGAAGAGGAATGGCGTATTTTTGCAAGCTTCAAAATTTCAACGAGGTTCAACATCTGTCATAGGCTCTGATATTTTTCTCAGGACTTCTCATGTAAGGATTTCAAATAAAGCCCAAGATGATTGCAGCTGTCATGACCTCAGTTTATGCTAGAAAGAGGAATCTCATGTTGAATATTACAATCTGACTTTCATTTGAGTCTCAAGGAAACTATCATTCTCAGTAAGGTGTCTTTTCAATTGGAAGTGGCAAATGGAAATGATACTTATAAGATGGTTATATCATCCACATATTGTTACACTTCTAAGATTTTCTGCAGAACAGCAAGAGAGGTTTCTCATGTATGAATGTATGGAAAACAGGAGTTCGGAAAACCATCTTCACACTTCATCAAACCCCCTTTGAGTTGGCAGACCAGGATTCAAATTTTGTAGATGTGGATAGTGCTTTGGCATATCCTGTTCTTTTATTGGGATCCCCCTCTATCCCATGGAAACATTCAATCAATCAACATTGAGAAGGCAGCAGATCTTGGTCATCCCCATGCTGTACCAAGTGGAACAAACAATTTTGAATCAATTTGCTGATGTCTGAGATGAGTGATATTCATCATAGCAGCAAAAATCATTTGGGGAAAAAATCAGCAAACCAAAAGTTCAGGAGTTTTTGAAAACATCAGGAAAAAATTGGATTTGAAAAAAACATAAAAATTGTAGAAAAGAGACAAAAGCTACTCATTTTTTAAATTTAAGGTCATTTCCATAGCATAGAGATATAGAGAGCAAATAAAATAGAGATTTTAACCCATGAATTTTAGAAAATAGATTTCTATTGTTTATATTCATATCACTGATTTCATTGAATTGCACAAAATATACTTCATAGTACATAAATAATAACTAGATGTTGACAGTTGACAAAATGTCAATTACAATATAGTTTGTAACTTTGTACGAGGTCAACCTCTAAATTAAGTACAAAGTTAGAAAAATCAAATGTAGCAAATGACAACTATGCTAGAGGGTAGCAGGTCTTGATGATGAAGCTCCTAGGTCAGAGCCTCTCCTAATTTGTTCAACTATGTGACTATCCAAGTTAGTCTCTAGGATCTTGAAATCCTCTGGCTCAAGAAAGTCATAATCACTAGCAATCCACTCGGACTCCGGATCAATCTCATCAAGGTCAATTGGCTCGTCATCCTCAATAGTACCTATTTATTTCCATGTAGAAATTAGTCTTGGCCTTACAAGTGAAAAAGATAATGACTACAATTTCAGCTAACTACAACTATATTGAAAGTCTAACCTTGAGACTTCTTTAGCTTCAAGCAGAGGTTGAGGTGAACAAACACCAAGTCATTCATCCATTGTTGTGTTAGGCGGTTGTGTTTCTTGAAGTGTATGTGTTCAAAAACACTCCACGTATTGCTCACAAGCAGATGAACTGCATGGCTAGCTCAAACGCATCTCGCCATCCATCTAAGATTTTTGGTTTCGCGACCAAAAGAATCCCACCATTGTGCTGAAAAACACATTGCATGGAGATGATATCATGTAAGAATATCTTAAAATTTTGACACATTTAATGATCATGTCAACAAAATAGAGAGGTTGTCAAAATTTTATAGACTCTACCTAGTTGCAAGGTCCTCCTACCTTCCACAGAAACCTTAGAAGAGAAAACCCCTTGCTTGCTTGTACATCGCTAACTCTCCCATAGTTGGCTATAATTGTTTTGTGGTAGCAAACAATTTTTCCATGCATATGAACAAGCCCTATGAAACCTCACCATCATCATGTCTAAATGAAGAGTTATAGAACAAACTTGGATTAAGATAGTTCCTGCAGCATGGAGAGGAGAATGCATATGTCAATCCCATCTTCTATCAATTATGTCCCATAATGGCATATACCTGTCCATGTTATTTTCCATCCTAACCCGCATCACCTCCTTGGCCCTAACCATGGCCTCATACAAATATCCCACAGGGGGATTTATCCCCATCCACTAGTCTCAAGACTTTTACCAGAGGCTCTGAAAATTCTACAACTTGTTCAGCTGCATCCCAAAAACTAGTAGAGTACATGTACCCTACCACTACTATGCCATCTGCTTGATTTGTGAAGCGAGACTCCATCCACTCATTTGAAACAAACATTCATTTCAAATTCATTTTTTGTTGGCAAAGAGTCTATAGTGTAAGGAAGTCTGTTGCAAATCTTGTCACCCCTGGTCAAACTAGCTCTTTACCCTCAGTGAAAATATGCATCATGCACAAAACCCTCATGTGATTATAAATGAATTTTGTAACGTTGTGAGCCTTTTGCAATACCTCCTTAACCCATTCAAGTTTTCCAATGTCCTCAAGGGTTAGATCAAGGCAATTGTGCTGCACATGGAGTAAAAAATATAGAAGGGTATTTGTTTGTCAAGAGTCTCCCAGCAGCAACACAAGCAGCAGCATTGTCTATAATAAATTGAACCACATTTTGTGACCCTACTTCTTTGACAACACAATCAAACATCTCGAACAATGCAGCTGCAAATTTGATTGTATCTGATGCATCCTTAGATTTCAAAAATATAGTGCCAAATTTTACAAGAGACGAGGAAGTTGATGAGGGTTCGATTCCTTCTATCTGTCCATCCATCTAACATTATGGTGCAACCAGCCTTTGCCCACTCTAGTTGATGCTCCTTAAGAGCATCATTAACATCCTGTATTGCATCATTGAGCATACCAACCCTCAATGTCTCATAAGATGGGCTTTGAACCTAGGACCCGCAGCTGCAATAGCATCCACCATACCTTGCCAATATGGGGACCTAGCAACATGATATTGTCATACCCTTGAAATTGCAATCCTAAAGTATAAAGCATTGAAATGTAAATAAATAAATAAAATAAATAACAATATAAATATTAAAAATATAAATACAAATATTAACAACTTAAGTATTATTATTAATTATAATTATAATCATATATATAAAACTAATATAAATATAAAATAAGTAAACAACAGCAAATTAAAAGTAATATTAATAACTATCCTGGCCAATTCCATGTTTAATTAATTAAATCACCCAAGAAAATTCATCTAACTTTAATAGCAGCAATTAAGAATAAATGAAATTAGTTTATTAACTAATATTCATAACAGTCTAATTCTTGTTGATCCATGTTGAAACCCAAGTTAATATAAAAGCATATATTAATAGCCCAAGAAATATACGAAAGGCAGCAAACTTTATTTAAAAGGGCAGCAATCATTAGTAACTAAGAATAGGCAGCGCTCAGTTCTATTAGTGAAAAGGCAACGATTGATATTGGTGGATGATAAAGGAAGTTTAGAGGGAAGCGATTAGTATAAGAGATAGTTAATAAAAATGGTGCCTCTTTTAAGGGTCATCTCTTTTAAAAGAGATACATCTCTTCATGTAGGAGTATAATGTTATAAAAAGGTATAAGGAATGCAAAGTGTAGAGGGAGGTAAGGAATATATTCTGAGTTTTAAAGCAGATATTAAAAGAGAAAATAAATAATGATCTGCCCTCAGAAAGGCAGCAGCCCTTTTATATAATAAGGGAATGGAAATCAATAGGGAATCATATTCAGGAATGTATTTGCATTTAGGAAAGCAGATGTGAATCAATATATGGAAATGAACTAGAAAGCTGGAAAATACAACAGATTGGAAACAAGGAATGAAAGGAGTTTGGATAAAACAGCAGATTGGGAAGAACTGAAGAAGTAAACTATGAGAGATCTATTGGCTTAAGTATTACTGCAAGAATATATTTGGACTGTAAGATTACATATAATTATAAATATATCAAGTGATTATTGGAAAATTGAAGGTATATATATAATACGATTATGCAATAATGATGCTTGCAGCAATTATTAATCCTTGTTAGTAATTATTCATTGATTTAATCTAATTGTTTCTCTTTAAGCAACGTCTCCTGAATATTAAAAACAAATCTAACAGCAAGGCGATTGGAGTAGATCGAACGCAATTATCTGCACTCAACAGACAAGGGCAAAAGTCAGCATTTGTTAATATATTTGCATCTTAGAATATAGCAGTCTTATATTTAGCAAGTATTGTGGTATATTGCGAATGATGATATTAATGTAATCTCTATGAATCTAGATATAATTCGTGTTTGTAATTCTCATCAAGCAACCATAAGGAGTGGGGGAAATACCAGTAAGGTGAGAAAATACTAGATTTCTTTCTAAGTACGCCACTCCAAGATGGCCACTTGGCGCCAAGGGGGTGAGTGTCCACCCTTGGGCTTAGAAAGAGGAATCTACAGGCCTCCTATGGTAGCTTTTCCCCAATCTCTACATGGATTCAAGGAGTCTCAATCATAAGGATGGATAAGGCAACATGGATAGGAAAAGCAGGTACAAGTTTATCCACTAAGTACGCCACTCCATATTGGATGACTATGTGTTTCCCACTTGGGGCCAAGAGGGATGGTATATCCACTCTTGGGCTTCGCATGGATAGCTTTGGGCGGACTTATCATGTTTCTCAACCAAGTCCTATTATGATTAAACTTCCACTATGCATTATGGATATTGTGTGGTTTATATAGTTTTGAAATAGTTATGTGGTTTAAATAGATAAAACATTCATTATATATATTTTTATTGTTAAAATGATTGCAAGACCTAAGCCAAGTTCTAATTGCTTCAAGCTAATAATTGGTTAGTTCTACCCCTAACTACATTAAGTTTTGATTCTTGGGCAAGATTTAGGGCAATCCCAAAAGGGGACATTACAATTGGTATCAAAGCCTTAATAAAGCAAGCCTACGAGACAAACCTACTTTAACCATTCGATTAGGATTAACTATTGAGCCCTCTTCTTAAGTAGGCCAATAGTGCATTTCTATATGTTTGTGCCTTTCACATGCATACTTCATGGTCTATGTTTATGTATACTTTGTACGTGCATCACATGTCTACATGTGTATCTTTGTGTCTTATGTGTATTCATGTGTATACCGTGACTTAGGTGTATTCAAATATGTCTTACGTGTATTCACGTGAATACTTTGTGTCTTACATATATTCACATGTATACTTTGTGTCTTACGTGTATTTATGTGCATGCTTCGTGTCTTATGTGTATCTATGGATAGCTTTGGGCGGACTTATCATGTTTCTCAACCAAGTCCTATTATGATTAAATTTCCACTATGTATGGATATTGTGTGGTTTATATAGTTTTGAAATAGTTATGTGGTTTAAATAGATAAAACATTCATTATATATGTTTTTATTGTCTAACATGATTGCAAGACCTAAGCCAAGTTCTATATTGCTTCAAGCTAATAATTGGTTAGTTCTACCCCTAACTACATTAAGTTTTGATTCTTGGGCAAGATTTAGGGCAATCCCAAAAGGGGATATTACAATCGGTATCAGAGCCTTAATCAAGCAAGCCTACGAGACAAACCTACTTTAACCATTCAATTAGGATTAACTATTGAGCCCTCTTCTTAAGTAGGCCAATAGTTCATTTCTATATGTTTGTGCCTTTCACATGCATACTTTGTGTCTTAAGTGTATTCATATGTATACTTTGTGTCTTACGTGCTTTCACATGCATACTTCATGTCTTACGTGTATTCATGTGTATACTTCGTGTCTTACATGTATTCATGTGTATACATTGTGTCTTACATGTCATGTATACTTTGTGTCTTACGTGTATTCACATGAATACTTTGTGTCTTACGTGTATTTATGTGCATGCTTCATGTCTTATGTGTATCTATGTATCTTTCACATGCATGCTTCATGTATTATGTATATCTATGTGTTCGCTTCATGTCGGGTGTGTCTTCAACAAGATTACTCCATGTGTGTTTATGATTACTTTATGCTTAAAAATAAAAGAAAATGCTAAATATATAAAAGCTTTATCTGTCAAATGCCTCTTGGGTTGAGAAGCACTAACAAATTAACTTATTTAAAATTGAATTATTATTAATCTCCAAATACAATGATGAAGAGTTGTAACTATTGAAGTGAAAAGGTGTGACTCCCTCAAACTCAAGATATAAAAAGGGAGATCATTTCATGTGAGAAAGACATCCATAACATCATTGAAGAATTCAATTGAGAATAAAACCTTAAGTAATTTTGCAAGTAAATTAAATTAGGTTCTCAAGAATAGTGATGATGCGAGAAAGGATGGGACTCCTAATGTGAAAGGTTGTGACCCCTCAAATATGAAAGGTTATGACCCTTCAAATATGAAAAGTTGTGACCCTTCAAATGTGAAAAGTTGTGAAAGACTATGACTCCCTCCACAATAAGATATAAAAGGGGAATCATTTCTTTGTGAAGAAATCATCAATAGGAAATAAATCAATCAAAAGGCAGCTATGAAGGGTGGTAAGATGGGATTAAGGTAAAAGGTTGTTATGAGAACGACAGAGATGCATGCAAGTGACAGGTCAAAGAGTTTTAGGGACTGTTTCCCTCTGAGCAGAGTTTCATTAATGAATGGCTGTCTTTAATGGATGGTTATGTATCAAAGCCATTTGAAGAGGCTCAACTTTATAGGGCAGTGGCCCAATGTTTTTTTTAGATCTGATCATGACTCTAGTTTATAGTTATTGGATCTGAGACAAAGGACTATGACACTTGAGCCATGTTTCTAGCATCTATTGTACTTGTGACTGACTGATCAAGCATTGAGAACTGTGCATGTTGCTTCAACAGTTTAATATCTTCAAAGGCAGTTTAATACCTTTAAAGTCAGTTTAATACCTTCACAGTCTTTTTCTACTGCAGAGCTTGGTTCTATGTGTTCTGAGAATGAGAATGATTTACTAGAATCTGCAAAGTCTGTGAAGGTCAGAGCTAAATGTCTTTTCAATCATCTGGTAGAGATCACAAAACATGCACGAAAATTTTTCATGGGAGAGCATGAAAATGGAGCTTAGCATAGACAACATAAACCATGGGATAGTCTTAAGGGACCAAGGACAAGATTGGCTGAGGAAAATGCAAAGCTGATTACAAAGATGAAGACTTCAAGATACTGGAATTCAGGTGATCATTCTCCTACCCCTTGCATTACGCAGTCCATGCAAGAGGACAGTAGGTCATGATTTCAAGACAAGACAAGAAGACAGGCTAGTAAGGAAATGACTGAAAGGCATATTTATATGCACAAATCAGTTCACAAGGAGTTATCAAATACATTTTCCTGAGCTTCGAAAGATAATAGAGCATGTGTTTGAAATTGAGATTGGGAAAGATAGGTATGTGATAGACTAGAGCACAGTTTCAAAGAGTGATAAAGGAGACTTTCAAGTTTCTAGTCATGTAAAGAAGGTGCATGACAGTTAGGTTTTGAAGATTCACCATCCATGCATTTAGATATGAGATGTCATTCTAAAGGTATGCAAGGACAGTCCTTCAAAGTAGCCATGAAGCACAGGACAGTCTTTTAAAGTTGAGAGCAATGACATGAATGATTTGAAGCAATGAAGGACAGATCATGAGCCTTATAGAAGAACAATCAACCCAATGGAATTCCAATCCGAAGTGACAGTCAAAGGGGTAGATCATGATAGGCAAGTTGACAGAGTTAAAAGGCAGACCACAAGATTTATGGACTGTATGACTGAGATCAAAGCAATCACTGTACAGAGATGTATTGAAGGAGCACATCACAACATAGCCCAAGCACTAGATGAAGAGGGCGTGGAAGTTGAAAGAAGAAGAGGGTGTGGCCATTCTTCAGTGGAAGGAAGAGGCAAAAGATGCAGTCCAATGATGGACAAGAACTGTTGCACTCCTTGCCACATAAGTAGTCATTGGTATCCTAACTATTGGTTACTTCACCAGGAGCAAAAGTACAAGTAGATTTCCAAGATGGAGAAGCAAGAAGTTATTCAGACAAGTACAGAACAAAGGGTGAAAGATGGTAGAACTAAGCTGTCCAAAGGGAAGGCAGCATTGTAAGTATAGTGTAGTCTATAGATTGAAGGACAAACTGCATGACTTTATAGGGCAGTTTATTCTGAGGAAAGATGACAGGGTATTGTTCCTGCCTGCAATAGTTTGTTTGCTTCAGGGTGGAAAATGATGTTAAGATTGTCAAGTACAGGACAAAGCATGAGATAATGAGAAAGAAAAAAAAGAGACTTGAGCCATCACTGAAATAGGTCTAACAATTTAAAACCACAGTGAAACCCCAAATAAGGCATGCTCTCACATATGCTTATCTCACAATAGTCATATTTGATATCTATGGACAGTGAAATGATATACAAAAAGTTGAAAACTTTCATAAGCATAAATGGAGAGATGTTTTGGAGTTTGTTGACAAATGTACAAAAGCTTAACAGAACAGTGATGGTGAGAATTCATGAGGGCAGAGACCATCAAAGAGAAACTGTTAAGACAAGTTTTCAATCAGGACAATCCTATTGCAATGTATGAAGGAGCAGAAACAGTCAAAGCAATCACAAAGGCATAACAAATCACAGTCAACCATGACAGTATGAGGCAAATACCATGTGGGATAATATGCTAACAAGGGTATTTTGCAAGTATTCATGGAATTTATGTCTAGAAGGGAGAAGTTGGTGATGTAGTTAAGGGCAGTCTTTGATACCAACATAGTGGATGACTGTAATGACAGTCATGAGGGAATTGAAGAACAGTCATACCAAGCAAGTCTACTATGAGGTAGCACAAAAACAGTTATTCACTTTTGCACAGTGCATTCA